>JANHGN010013774.1:4191-27412 GCA_024605025.1 Megaceryle maxima
GTGTCTCCAACAACGGGAGGCCGGAGGTTTTTTTGTGTTGCTCTCTGCCTCCCTCCTCCCCCCTCTTTTTTTTTTTTTTTTTTTTTTTTTTTTTTTTTTTGCCTACGACCAACTCATTTGCATGAGGATGACATTTGTTGCTCCAGTAATTTCATCTGATAATGGCCAGCTTGCAAAGCGGATCTGAAAACATATTCCTTAATTATGTGTTGCTAAGCAACCAGAGGGTTTGGCCATAATCACAGAAAGATTATCTTCTCATTGAAGTCCCCGAAAGGTTTAGCTGAAGTAGGACCTGTAAAATTGTCTTCATTTTTATTTATTTCCCCTTTTTATTTTCCAAATAGCCTGAGAGGTTTTCTTCCTGTTAAACTGTATTTTAGAAGTAGAAGCCAAGGTAAGACACATGGCAAATGGAAGGATCCGGATGAACAGTGGAAGGCGTGGCGGTTTGTAGCTGTTTGAGCTGTGTTGAGGAATTACTCTTTAAGGAAGACCATTGCTAAGGAGTGTTCACACACGCCAGGTGATAAGCGAATAGTACAAATATGTTACGATGCTTTTAAAACATGGAGCAGATGACAGAAACTTGCCTAAATTCAGGAAAGTGGTATTTGCCAGCAGAAAGAGATAGGGAGCGTTTTTAGGAGCGACGAGCCTTCTCCTGGCTGTAGCATTAGCTGTGAATACTTGAGTTGCAAGGTGAAAGCAAGTTGGGTATTAAACTCTGTCTCTAAATGGCTGCAAATATTTTCTGTCGGTATAGGTTAATATCTTTTCAGTCAGCAGAGAATTATAAAATATGTGTTACAGTCCAGTGATGTTTTAAAGCTTGTTACGTGGGTAGGCATTTAAAATAAATCATTTTTGGTTACTTTTGAAGTCTTGTTGGACTACGTATTGTAGCCTTTCTGCAGTAGGTTTTTCCTCTAGTTGTGATTTGGTGCTGAGCTGTGACATTCCATGTGGATTCTGCACAGCTACTGATTACGGGAGTTTAGGCAGAGGGCTCGCAGGAGGAAGGTGTCTTCACCTGCCCGGTATGTCTGATGGTAGAGACAGCATCCTGGGCAGGGATACAGGCATGCACCGCATGCTTACGGGTCCCTCGCTTTGGTCTGGTTGGATAAGGGAAAATGAGCCGTAAGATTGATTGCTGCAACTTCTTTGACTTCTATAAAATAATTATTCAGAAGCAGATAGATAAATTGCTCTTCCTGGGAACTGCGGAGTTGTTTGAAGAGAAGGTGGTGAAAGAGCACCCTAAGAATAAACACTAAACCCGTTGTTCTGGTGGCTGAGCGCATGGGGCGTAGCAGCCAAGAGCGATGTCTCCGCAACCGAGCCGGCTTCCATCCCAGAAACTCCCCAACCATGGCTTTGGCAAAGCTGCCACTCTCTGCGTCATTGAGACCGTGTGCATGAAGCTGTTGGGAGTGGCTTCCCCTGTTGGCTGGTGATCTGTTGCCAGAGCGGGTTTGTGGCCAGCCTTGTGCTGAAGTGGAGGGTAATGACTGGAAATAAATAGTGTAGGTCAGCAAAGCTGGTAAGGGCAAACCATGTCTAATGGTCACTGACCAGATTACTGGAGCTCCACCTCCAAAAGATTGCATCTTGAAATAATCATGTTTACTAGCATTTTTATTAGATTACTTGATTTATGTTGTTTGGTTGTTTTGTTTTGGGGTTTTTTTTATCCACTGTTTCAGTCTTAAAGTGTTTGACTGAAAATAAGCCTTGTATTTTTGTAGCTAGCCTAGGCTCCTCCCAAATGAGGGGTCAGTCCAGATTTCTGTTTCTGATGATGGACTTAGGGAGCTCCAGTGAGGAATGGTGATTTGTTGTAAATATGTGTCTTTGATGGTTTTTCAAACTCTATTTACAAAGCAAATGATCACGGAGGGGTGAGATGCTTCCCAGAGGGATGAGGAACAGGGCTGGCCCATACGAGTCATGTAGGTATCATAAGGAAGGAGGAGCAAAATTACTTGGCTGTGAGATTTGGTTAAAAGCCTGACCTCCTGAGCAGGGAAAGCCCTGCTGAGGGGTAGTTGCCTTCCTTGGACAAGTAGTTCTCTCCAGTGTGAAGGGGCTCGGGTGCATTAAGAAGAACATGACTAGCAGGTTAAGGGACGTTCTCTTCCTCCTCTGCCCTAGTCAGTCCACATCTGGAGTTTTCTATCCAGTTCTGGGCTCCCCAACTCAAGAGAGGGAACTGCTGGAGAGAGTCCAGCAGAGGCTATGAGGGTACTAAGGGGTCTGGAACATCTCTGTGCCAAGGAAATGCTGAGAGCCCTGGGGCTGTTTGGCCTGGAAAAGAGCAGCCTGAGAGGGGAGCTGAGCAATGCTCATCAACAGCTAAAAGGTGGGGGACAAGAGGATGGATCCAGACTCTTGTCAGTTGTGCCCAGCAATGGGACATGGGGCAGTGGGCACAAACTGGGACCCAGGAGGTTCCATCTGAACAGGAGAAACTTCTTTGCTGTGAGGGTGTCAGAGCCTGGCCCAGGCTGCCCAGAGAGGTTGTGGAGTCTCCTTCTCTGGAGAGATTCCAAACCTGCCTGGACCCTGCGCTGCTGGGCCCCCTGCTCTGGGTGACCCTGCTGGATGGAGCAGGGGGGTGGCACCAGATGATCTCCAGAGGTCCCTTCCAGTCCCCACCATTCTGTGATTCTGACTCATCTTCTTTTATCAGCTTAGAACCCAGGTAGAAATGCCTTTTGCTGTGATTAGCTCAGCTCTGCTTACACTAACACTCAATTATGATTAATTTTACTCATAATTTCCACCCTGTGACAATTAAAACTTGTGTTAACCACACATCAGTCACAGGCTTGAGCTCTTCATGTGGGCAACCCCCAAAAAGGAGAGCACATAGTGAGGAGCATTGCTCAGGAATGGTTAGAAGAGCTCGCCAGGGGTGCTTGAAAGAGCTACATTCACCCATTCATTTAAGAGTGCTGCATTGATAGCTTTCTATGGACAGAGAGAGTTCACTGGTGATAATTCATACACAATATAAATTTCATGAGCTTTTGTTGATTTTGATTTATTCTCTTGCCCAACATAGAATATAGTGGACAGTTCAGAAATCAGCTTGGTTTTCTTCACTATGTTTTCTGCACAGGCTGTAGCATGTAGTCACAACATATACATGGAAGGCAGCTCAATTAACAATCCAGACTGAAATAGCACCAAAGGAAGCTCCGTGTACTGAATAAATGTGATTTCATTTGCACATTGACCTGACAATCCATAGCAAGTCCTTGAAGCCATTCCCAGCTACTATATTACACCAGGTAAAGTAAGTCTGTGCTGGCAGAACCAGGGGCTAGTGATTTTAACTGGGATTGTAACTTCCATACAAAAGTACACAATTAAAATAAGCAGATGTGCCTTGCTAGATGTCTGCTGTCCTACTGGTCACGGCATCATTTGAAAGACACTAATAAACAAAATGATAAGGCTGGTAGCTGGAAATGCTCACAGTCAGTTTGGGAAAGCCTCTGAAAGGCTCACAAGGACATTTTCACCAAGTTCAGCTGGGCAGATGAGTGTGCGGATGCGTGTCGTGCGTGGATCTTTAAACTGAAGTCATCAGAACTGCTCCCATTAGTGGGGTAAATGGGAAGAACAGGGCACGTGAGAGATGTGCTGAAAACTACCTTCATAAAATATTGACTACCTTGGGCAGCATGTGCCCACGATTCACTGATTGCAGAGAATACGCTTTTAAAATACTTTTTTAAAGGTTGGAATACACTTCATATAATGGTTTTATCAAAAGCAATATAAAGTGTCAAACTCATTCCAGTTGCAATTCATTGACTTTAGTGCTGTGGCAATAAAAATGAATTTGGCCTGTCGGAGGAGAACATGTTGTCAGATGCACAAGTGTTGTCATCTTCAATTTGCACTTCCCTTTTACCCTGTGCCTGTAGTTCTCGATCATTGTTAGGACTTTCATATATCCAGATCATTCTCTGACTATATTTGCTGAGAATTTTTTTTAGCTTTCTCATAAGTAGTTTCCATAGTTACAAACTTAATGTTCACAGAGGAGAAAAAATTTTACAGGTTTCTGATCATTATTGTATTAGACATTTTTTACATTTCTTCTCCTTGTCTTTCTCATAGTGTTGCCCTACAGACCAGTTTAAGGAAAGTGCTGCACAACTGAATTGTCTGTCATTTTTAAAAGTGAAGTAGGTGCTGAGCAGAAGACCTTCTTAAAAAGCAGAAGACCAACATCATTAAGCCACTGATGTAGAATAAATGTTGCGGACGTAGGACATATATTAGTGAGGTTTATATATAGCACCTGGCAGATGAGCTTTTGACTTCTGTGCCTAAATAAAACCTGACGATAACAGCATTCTGCTGGCTTTTGGTAAAGAGAGATGATTTTTAATCTCTTCTGTCTGCTGTTTCTAGTGTTTTGTTAAGGATGAAATGTTACTTCTTGGAGCGGGATTCACATGTGTTCTTTTTTCCAGTATTTAGTTCCCCCTCTCCGGTGACCGCCAGCACCCTGTCTGGGGGCCTTGCTTTCAGTGCTCACAATCCAATTAGCTGCTCCAGAGCAGATGGAGCAGATTAGTGCCTGGCTTTCCTTCCTCCACCCTCTCAGTGCAAAGGGTGTCGAGACCAACAATCGGCTTAGATGTGGGTCCCATGGCACAACGTCAGACGGCCCTAGCCCTGCCCGTGCGGGGCCACCCTGTGCCCCTTTCCAGGTGACATCGCATCCCTGTGAGGCTGTTGCAGTTCAGTTTCTCAGTGTGATAGCTCCAGGTCTTGGGTAGTTTGGAAGACCTTGACCTAACCACATTTGCCAGGCATAATTTTCATTTATTTTGTTTGCACGGAGTGTCTACAGACCCCACTGCCACATGCACAAGTAGCGTGCTCCACAACTGAACAGCCAGTGCCGTCACTGCCAGCAGTGGTGTCAGTGGTGGAGGCTTGTGGTCCCTTCCCTCCCGTGACATTCCCTCCCAGGAGTACCCCATGCCTTGGGGGTGCAGCTCAACCACCAAGCGTAGGGTGGCCAAGGGAGATGGCTTCTTGCTGTGTCTTGCACATGGAAACAGAGGCAGCCAAGGAGAGGCTGGGAGAAGAGGGAGAGTACAGTATTTTCCTACAGTTGCCAGAAGCGTCATCATCCCTGGGGAGGAGGGTGGTGTAGGCTCTGTAATCCCAGAGATAAGCAGGTTGTGACTGTAAGAAGGAAACCAGCAGGACTTACCTGAATGGTTGGAGCCAGTGGAGCTCCTTGGTACTGGTATGAACAGGTGGCATTTTCATGTTTTATTATATATGCAGGTACATAGACACATGAAAATGGGGAGAAAAACTCTCCAGTGTTATCAGTTATTATCCATTTGGATCAGTACTTCTGTGGAGTCTTTACTGTTTACCAGAAGTGACTTGTTTTGGTTATCAAGCCATTTATTGTTTCCGAGGTCGTTGTACTGACTTGGCAAGTAAATAAGCAGACAGGGCTTTGTTTAGACAGCAAACACAACGATAAATATTAATTTAGGATGTACTTTCAACAACAAAACAAAAAAAAAAGAGAGAGAATCAAAACTGAGGTACCATTGAAACATTTGGCATGTATTTCCCAGATGTGAAGGTGGTATCTCCGGGTGGGTTACCTCCGTGCCAGGGAGCTGCGTCAGGAGGTGGTGGGATGCAAGAACTCGATGATGCCCCCTTGACTTCCTTGCTGGTCTTCTTAACCCGAACACATTTCCTGACGCTTGTTCTAACACTGCAAATCCCTGAGCAGTTTCAGGCTGCCTCCTACACGCTCCTTTACTGACCCTGTAGATCATCATCCTTTTCTTATGGTGGTCCAGTCTCTTACTGGAGTCTCTCACTGTTATCTGCAGAGTGAAAAAAAAAAAAAAAAAAACAGAAATGGAAATGTCACATGCAGTCATTTGTTGAGTTCTCTGCCTTCCTCTGAACACTTTCTTGTAAAGTTTTAAATGAATATTCCAAAAGTGCAGTAGTTCATGCAAGTGTAGATATTTTTCCTTTGTCAGTGAAAGGAATCTTGATTAGTAAGTCTTATGAAAGATAAAAGAGGGTATTCAGGGTGGACAGCGGAGAGCTTACCAGGATCTAGACTGTCCTATTGGGACACTGAAGTAATCAGGAAAGCCAAAATGTAGCTGCAGTTATCCCACCTGGCCAGCAATTGCAATTCCTGTCCATCTCAACCTTTCTCCATCTTAAATTCTTGCTCATGTTAAGTGGACCTGCATAGGTGTGGAAGTTACCGTACCAGCTGAAAAGTGTGGCTTGAGAATCTTAAATTCCCATTTCATTTGCATTTGCAGCGGCTGTGCTTCTGTTCCATCCATGGGCAGGGCTAAAAGGTCCAGAAAGCAGAATTACTGTAATAACACCGATGATCGCACTGCAACTCAGCACCGAGCAACCTGTCATGCTCTGCGTTGGAAGTTTTTCCCCTCTGGTTTGTATTTATTCAGCAGGGGAAGGATTTCTCTGTACTCTCTGTTCACCCTACAAGCACAGGCAGCTTTGTGGCATCTCCCGTGCTGTGTTCTGGCCGGAGGACGAGCCCGTGTATTGATAATCTCACTGGTGTTCTGGTGAACAAGGTACAGAGCTAGATCGTGTGGACTGGCAGCCCCATGCTCTGGCTCATCAGCTCTGTTTTCCTCCAGGATTTTGTTTCTGAAGCTTGTAGCAGAAGGGCCAACAAAATTAATAGTTTTAATTTTTGGAGAATTACTTTCTGGACAAGCAGCTTCCAAAATAGGGAAGTGAGTGAAGTTGTGTTCCGATCTAAAATACGGTAGTTTTGTCATAGATTTCAATAGAAGAATTATTCTACCCTCTTCTGCAAAAGCCACCAGCTCCACATATCTTACTTTTATTGTGTTTCTTAAAATGAGATCTACAAACCCACCGCTTTCTTTAAGCAAGAGAAGCCGTAAATTTCATGCATTGAATGCCTGTGCTTTATTAAAAATAATAGGTTGTATTTGTCAAATGGATAATGAGTAGGTTTCTTTCTCTGTTTTCCAGTATTTTAATGAGTACAGGAAATGTTTGCTATTTATTTCCTTTCATATTTTACCAAGGAGCTCTGGAGATAATTGTCAGATTTCCAAGCGCGTATCAATATTTCATGAAGCGCTGTTTTTCCTCTGTACGTTCCGGAGTTAGGTCATTAGCACTGGAGCTGTTAGGAACAGGCTGAAGCAAGACATTAGAAAGGAATTCCACCGAACGTGTGCAAGTTGGCAATCGAAAGTTTCTGAAACAAAATTTTAATGGAGAGCTTACGGGTAAAATAAATGTCGGTGATGTTGCTCGGTTTAGAAGTTGCATGTGTAGAGGATCCTGTTAGGGGATTTTTTTTCCTTCATCTGGCTCTCTGTGGTTTGTAGCCCTGATCCGGAGAACACCGAGGCTTTGTGTGTGAGTGTGTGTTTGGGTTTTTGGCTCTACGCCCGGCACTTGCTACAAGTTGAGGTGTACCTTACAGAGATAGAATATCCATCCACGTCATGTTTTGGAAAAGAAAAATAAATTCCACCTTCCTTACCACCAGCAAATTAAATCCTGTTGAATTATTAAAGCTCAGATTGCCTGTAAATATAGTACTGATCGGCACGGCCATTGATGATTTAGCTTTCTATTGGTTTTGTATGGTCAGCCTGGCTTTGAGGTGAGGTGCTGGCTGTGTGTTAAGACCTATTGTTCTGGTTTGGACGTTTGCCATTTAAAAGTGGTTTAGTCCTGCATACAGGTGAATGTTTCTATTTTCTTCCTTTCCCATCTTTAAGGTTTCTCATTCTGATTAGGCAACTTAGCATTTGCAGCGGCTGTGGTTCTGTTTCATCCACGGGCAGGGCTAAAAGGTCCAGAAAGCAGAATAACTGTAATAACACCGATTTTATTGGTTTACTCAGCCTAAAACTGCAACATCTCAGGGTGGCCTCTCCCCTATTAATGAACTAGTCCCACTAGCTCACTGAGATGCTCGCAAGAAAAAACAAAAACATTCAGAAAATGAGAATTATTCATAGATGTGGACTCACTGTGCCCAGCTGTAGAGAGGGTGATGTAGAAAAAGAATTAATAAACTACTGCAGCTTTTTGACCATTATAAGTGGCTGGGTTGCCACACGTGCTTCGCTAGGGAGAGTCGAGTGGTAGCTGTGCAAAGAGCGTAAACTGAGACTTGAAACTCGATTGAACTGTGCACAGTCTGGAGATTTAGCATGGAAATCTGAAGTGTACAGCTGGAAGGTGGCTGGAAAGAGCACACAGGCCTCCTGAAAGAAATTCTTCCCAGACTCTTCATCAGGGAGTATAGTGATAGGACAAGGGCTAGCAGTTTTTAACTGAAAGAAGGTAGATTTATATTAAACATTAGGAAGAAATTCTTCACTTTGAGGGTGGTGAGGCACTGGAACAGGCTGCCCAGAGAAGTTGTGGGTGTCCCATCCCCTGTACTGTTCAAGGTCAGGTTGGACTTGGCTTTGAGGAACCTGTTCTAGTGGATGATGTTGACAATTGTGCAATACTGACATGACAAAAGTGTCTGGAAATAGTGAATTTGGTTGTGGCTCAGTGGCTGTACACAAAGGCTGTGCACAGATGTGTGTCAGAGGGAAGGTAGTGCTCAGGGTGAAAACCAGGTGCTCTGTGGAGCAAAAATAACCTCATAAAGGAATTGCAGCCGGGACAGGTGTCTAAGAGAAACCCATTCAGATGTCTTGTTCTTCTAAGGTGGCATGTGGAAAAGAGGGTGCTTGAGAGGTTGGTAGCAAATATGCTCAGAACTTGTGCTTAGTTCTGAAACTGAGCTTTTCTCTCTTGGTAGTTGTTTCACTGTAGTAGAATCATTGAGTGGTTTGGGTTGGAAGAGTCCCTGCTCACTGCAGGGAGCCTTGGACTAGATGACCTTGAAAGGACATCTGCAACTAGAACAGGTTGCTCAGACCCCCATCAGTCCTGACCTTGAATGCCTCCACGGATTGCAACTCCACCACCTCCTTGGGCAACCCCTTCCAGTGCTCCACCACCCTCATAGTAAAGAACTTCTTCCTAACGTCCAATGTAGTAGATTAACTTTGTCCTGGGAAATGGAAAGTCCTGTCTTACTGCGGCTTCTGTCCCCGGTACAGTGGTGGGACTGCTCGAGCAGAGGATGGAGATAACACATAGCCGTGGTGTTATCTCCTTAGTAGTGGTGGCATCAGAGAGAAGGGCAGTGCTGAGGAAAGTGAACCCGACCACTGTGTGGTACCCATCTGCGGGCTGAGGCAGGGAGATGGGTGGGATCAGCCGAGGGGGAGACAGGTCCTTCACAGTCGTGAGGAAGGCAAGTGCATCAGCAGAGACATATGGAAAGCAGATCTCACAGAAGGGTTGGGAGAAACAACATTGGCTCCTACAAGGTTCGGTGCTTGGGAGATTTTGCACAGTGCGTATTTGTGTTGTGCAACCGGTTGTACAGTGCGGGAAGTTGCAGAGCACTTAGTGCGAGCCAGAGGAGATGCTCCACCATTCTCCCAGGGGGACCTCGAGCTGCTTTCACTCCAGGAAGGAAGAGGCGTCAGATGCCAGTAAGGAAGAGTGCTGCTTCAACTCCTTCCAAAAAGCCTCTCACACTCCTCCCAGAGCCCCCAGGCTCCAGGGCAGCAGCTGGACTAGAGAAGATAAGCAGTTTGCAGTGCAATTCCTCTCTTTCTTTTATGGGTTCTGTGGGTTTATGGTTCGGTCCTGGGTCACCTGCACCAGATGTCAAGTATACAAGGGTCCTCGCCACAATGTCCCCTGTAACAGGTAGATGTAGCCATACTCCATAGCAGGACAGGTTCCTGGGGAATCTCCAATTTCCTTTACTCCCACTTTGGGAATTACTAGGCCTGCTGAGTTAATCAGCCTCTTACCTATTTGTTAGTTTAATCCATTCATAAGGCACGTCGCCAAAGCCCCGCAGTACTGAACAAGAAGTTCGTGCTAAGAAATGCTGGACAGCCCAAGCAGCAGCTCGGCTGGAAGCACTGCTGAGCATAGGCAAAGCTGGAAACTGCCCCGCAGAGTCGAAAGGGAGCAGCTCTCCTTGGGTGCAGACACATCTGGAGAGGAGGGAGAGGAAGGAAGAAGGTAGGAGAGCAGAAGAAAGGGGAAAATACTGGAATTGGCAACAGTAAGCCAAGCAAAATACTGCAGCGGGACAGATGGTGCCCTAAAGGTAGCCAGTTTCTCTAGGAGAGTATTCCATGCTTGGGAACAACACTGCTGGTAACATTCACTAAATGTTTGTGTTTCACATTTTTTGTACGCTCCTCCTCCCACGATGGCGTAGTTCTGTGCTTTGTTTGTTTGCCTCTGGCTTCTACCCTTCATGGAGTTAGAAATACTCTGACTCGAGTCCATCCAAATACAGCAGTGCTGTGTTTGGTAAGTGGGTCATGAGCCCTTGGGGTCTGAGCAATGATTTTCAATCAGAATTTGGCATAATAGCACGTTAAAATTGATCCAAGATTTCACTCTATGTCATTTAAGATTAATTTTTCTCATAAACAATGTGTGTAACCTGTGCTTTGCTGCTTTGCATCAAGCCATGCGGAGCTCCTGGGTGTCAGCTCTGAGGTAATTTTGCAGGTCTCCTGGGGTGATGGCCATATTCCTCCTGCAGATGTGTTCAGGGCAGAGACCCTCCAAGGAGCTGTCCCTGTCTCTGTCCAGTTTGAGATGATTCTTTCTCATCCCCTATGTGGAGAGGATCATGAGGGTGTCCTTAGAGATTTGCTGTTTGGAACCACACTCAGAAAACTCAGCCTTCTTTGTGCCATCGCTCTCCAGGCAGCTGTCTGCAGACTTCAGCGGTGCCCCTCAGCCTCCCTCGTGTCAGAACCCACATTTCATTTCATTCGGGAGGCTGATTTGAAGCAGAACACCACAAACTCCCCATGCTCAGTCACCCAGGGTGGCAGCCCTCCATGGTGAGGAGCTTGTGCATCCCTGGGCGGCCACAGCTTCATGTTCAATTACAGTAAGAGCATCTCAAGTGCACCCTTGGAAATGGTCCACGACCCATGTTTCTCCTTGGCCAGAGTCGCATGCTTTAGGAAGGGCATGAGGATGTTGGTTTCCTGCTGCAGCCAAGAAGTATTTTCTCCTTTTGCCTTCCCCATCTCCCCAGGCGCACGGCACAGCTGCCTCTTCCCCAGCAGCGCCGTTGAGGCGCTGGCCATTTGAATTTCTGTAGCAGGGATGCTTCATCGTCTCAACACAACGGGTATCAGCTTCTTTCTGATCGCAGGTGTCAGGTGCTGGGTGGATTGACAGACCTGCATGCTACCAGCAGAGGGGAAAGCTGCAGTTTCTCTACCCGTAGTTTTCTTTGCCTTTCTGTAGCTACTCGTCTCTCTCGGTGCTGGCTCGAGAGATGGGCACAGTCTGAAATGTCTCTTCTTAGAGAGTTTATTGTGGTTTCAGGCTGGGATCTGGGCTGCTGTTTAAAAAAGCACATAGCCTTCCTGGGCAGTGTTTTCTGTTTGCTACATGCTAGTTGACCTACAACTAGGTCTTCATGAGGACAACCAGGCAAGTGTGACCAGCAAGCGAGTAGTGAAGTGTGGGACTCTCAGGCTTCCTTACAGTTGGTCGTACAGAGCTGGATGGCTGTGTGCTCTCCCATTGCCCATTGCCAAGTGCCAGAGCAGGGCAGAGGGCTGACAGTCCCAGCATGGTAGGGGTTGGAAGGGACCTCTGGAGATCATCTGGTCCAACCCTCCTGCTCCAGCAGGGTCACCCAGAGCAGGGGGCCCAGCAGCGCAGTGTCCAGGCGGGTTTGGAATCTCTCCAGAGGAGGAGACTCCACAACCTCTCTGGGCAGCCTGGGCAGACCACCACTGCCACTGTATCGACAGGGATTCTTGGGTGCTGTAGAAGCTGGGATGACTGATGCTCTGAGAACATGCCAGCAGTCTCATGCACCATGTCATGTGGTTGCAGCCCATGACGTGAAGTGCTTAGCTGCAGTAGGGATGTCCAGGGGATAGAGTGACAGCTTGTCAAAATTAGAAAGCAGTTCTGTATTTGACATCTTGAGGTCAAAAACTGTCAGTTCCTTGATCTTTTACGGGGTCTTAAATTGCCTGGGGAGTGTTTTGAGCCTTGTCAAAATGAATTAATTAAGGCCAAGTCATATTCACAAGCTTGTACTGCTCTGAATCAGAAGCAGGACCACACTTGATTTTCAGCCTAATAATTACAAGTGGTTTTGGAGGACCTGGGGGGCTGATAGAGCTGGTTTGTGTTTCCTCCAGAGCTGCATGTGCTATAGTTTTTACTTGCTCTTTGCCTTGGCTGGCTGTAGCATTGTTTTCCTCCTCCTGACAAATGCAGCCAACTTTCTAATTAAGGAAGCCACTCTGCAGCCATTGTGGCTGTTCATTTGAGTTCTTTGTCCATACCAAAGTTTCCATCTCCCTAAAAGATTTTAAGTCACCCCTTATGGCAACTGAAGGAAGAGAGGAACTTGGACTTAGGGTGGGCTCTTCCTTTAACAGTTAAGAAGCAGACGTGCTTCTTCATCAGAGCTTCAAATGCACCCTAGCTATGACAAATACTGTGGAGGTTATTTTTCTATGGGATTCTTAATTGAAAAAAAAAAGGAAAATAGTTATGAGAAATAAATATCACTTTCTGCTGGGCTTTACTGCTTACTGGGCTTTGAGCCTGGAAGGATTTAAAAGTCATCATGCTCTAAGGGAAAGTTGTAGCAAGAAGGAGGAGGTGGAGGGTTGCTCCAGCCAGCTGTTGTGATTTGGGGAAAAAATCTTGTCCTGACTGATGGAAAGGAGACCGGGACTGAGACGGGGAGGCAGCCAGCGCTGGCACAGCTCTGCCCAGGGAGATTAAAACCAAATTAGAACCTCGGCTTGCAGGGCTTTATCATTTCCTTTCTATTGTGGTATTTATAAATGCAAATCTTTTTTATCTCAGTGGTTATCCTCTCTTGTATCTTTCGTTAACGTGCATGGTCCTTAGTTCAGGCTGCCCTGATAGAACTGTAGGAAGAGGATGGGGACGTATTCGCATGCGATACTGTGCCCTGCAAAAGTACCCGGGCATGCGAGGAAGGAACACGGACGCTTCTTTCTGTCTGTGTGCCCGCTCCTCTCATCAGCCTGGAGCTGGGTGAGAGTCCTGAAGATAACACCAGGATAATGCATCCCAGCTCTGTGCTTTTGATATTTCTCAGCGAAGCACGACTTTTTTTGTCATTTTGTTTCTGAAGTGCGCACAATTCGGAACGTATACACGTCAGGATCTATTGCTTCTGCCAATCAGCCCAGAGGAAACACTCCGATCGGGCCTGGTCGCTCACCCGGAGGCAACTCTCTGTGCCTGCTGCTCTACCTTTGCATCCCTAGCAACAGCAGCACCTTCTGCTTTTCAAATTCATCGTAGGTTAAAAATAAACGGCAAGGACCCACCCGTTCCCACCTGGTCGCTGCGGTGCTTTGCAGCTCTTCCAGAAGAGCAGCGTTTGTTGCAGTACTGTAGGAGCATCCTCCTGCTGGTGTAAAAATAGGTGGTGTGTGGAGGGGCGGTGATGGGAGCGTACAACACAGAGGAGGATTTGCTCAGAGCCTGCTCTGCACCATCGGCCCAGGGTGGACCAGGAAGCTGGGGCAGGAGAGCACACCTGGGAGATGTCCACATTGTGTAGGGACCGCGCTGCGTGGCCGGCTGAGGGGAACACACCCCCACCCCTGCCTGGCCCTGCTGTGCCAGGGAAAGGGGAGCAGCTGAGGAGCTGCCCGATGTGCACCTTTTGCCCAGGACTCTCGCACGACTTGGCTTTGATGTGGAGTGTGAGGGTGGCCCAGTGCTCAGCTGGGGTTGGGTTCTTCATCCCAGTAGACCTGCTTTCCATTCTAAATAGGTCCCATATGGAAGGGAGCTCTCTACTAGCCAAAATAAAGCCGCTCAGCAATCTGCCAGAGCCGGCTAAAGCATGTAGGCTGTTGCAGGAGGAAAGAAACACAGTTTGGGGTAGAGGATACAAAATACATTTGCAAGGCATCTGAGCCTGATGCTAAGACATTCATTCTTTCTTTCAACGTTGTTGTTGCCAATAACTTCTCTTGTGCTCAGACCAAAACTATTTTGGGTGGAACATTTGCTCCCTACTTTCTAGCAAGCCTGGTTGCAGGAATGAAGAATGGATTCTTTTCACTGTCCGCAGCTGGTTTGAATGATCCCCAGACTGAACCCATTGACTCCAGGCCCTCCTCATGTGAATCGCAAGGAAGTAGCAATTGAGTTTTTGTTTATGTGCCTGACACGGGCAGGAACAGCAAAGCAGCCTCAAGTTGGCTGAATGCTTGAACGCAGGCACGTACCAGGGAGGAGTCCTGGTGCGCGCTCCATACCTAATGCTGCAGCAGGCGGGGTGCAGCAGGTCAGTCTGAAGTAAGGAGGCAGAAGAGGGTGAGATCCGTTTCTGTCATGAGCATCTGTGCAACAGCCTCTTCAACGTGTCCTGCGGGGCCCTTGGAGAGCACAGCAGAACGTCTGCACTTGGTACAGAAGATCCATCATGGTCATTCAGTGAGTGCTTGAAGATGAGTCCTTCAAGAATTGTGACCTGTGCATCGCATGCAAAGCAAAAAACCAATAAAACTTGAAACCCATCAATGTCGGTTGGCTGGACCTTGAACAAGGCATTGAGAAGGATCTGCTTCAGTGCACCTCTCTCAAGGTTTGCTTCTTCCGAGGAGCAACAAAACAGCTTGTTTTAGAAAACTCAGGAAATTATTTCCAGACCCTGCGACTGAGATCTGTGTATCTTCATCTAGGGATCTCTCCGTTGAGAGCAACTTCTAACAAGTTTGGGCAGAAGAATCACCTTCCTTTTTCCTTCTAAAGGAGGAGGATTTCAGGGAAACCAATGGGTGCAGAATTTGTCTGCTTATAGGGAGAGGAAGGTGACCCATTTGTTAGGCTAAGAATCAGGGAGAGGATTGGGAAAAGTCTTACTAAAAATAATGCCACTAATGGAAAGAGGTTGGGAGGTAATTATGAATCACAGAATGGGGGGTTGGAGATCATCTGGTCCAATGAAGCCACCTCTGTGTTCTTAAGTATTCTTAAGAAAGTCAGCTAGCCATATGTTACTGATTGTTTTCTGGTTTTTTTTCTTTGTAGTGTCAAAGGTATTAATTAGAGGGCTAGATGACACTGAGTACTGGACAGTTTACCTCTCGGGTATTTGTGGAATGAAGCATGGAAACACAGCACAGTTGGCCATGAAATTGTAAAATACTCCTTTAGCTTGGTTTCCTGATGAGTACCGTGTCTTACTTCATCTCTTCACCACGTAGCCTGTACCTCTTGATTACAGCCAATGGGGTGGTTTCATGTCAGCGGCAATGCGAGGAGCTTTGGGATGCCCTAGGACACGGGCACTACGTCAAAGCGCTGTTGCTGCAGGAGGCTTCCTTTCCAAGATGCCAGGAAGTTTCCTCAGTGCACTCTGATATGTTTTATAATCTCTGTGATGTAATCAAGTATATAAACATGTAGACAAGGGTGTGATGCATCAGCATCCATCTTATCACAGAATCATAGAGTGCCCTGTGTTGGAAGGGACTTCTGAAGGTCATCCGGTCCAACCCTCCCGCAGTGAGCAAGGACGTCTGTAACTAGAGCAGGTTGCTCAGAGCCTTATCAAGCTTGACCTTGAATGTCTCCAGGGATGGGGCCTCCACCACCTCCCTGAGCAGCCTGGTCTACCAGCAAGGCAGGAAACTTGGACAACTTTCTGAAACCTCGGTGCAAGACTCTTCCCTTTCCCCCCACCTCCTCTACCTCCTTCCCAAGAAAAAAATAAAATCTGGTGAGTCCATTTGGCCAAACCTCACTCCTCTGGTGGGTTTGTGGCACAATGTTAAAATTAAAAACAAACAAAAAAAAAGCAATTAATTGAGAATGACCATAGGGTGCATGGCTACAGCTTTTAGGTTGGTAGGTGATGAACCCATCACACCCATTACTCAACAGAGAAAACCCTTAGAGGACAGCTTATTGTGGTGATAGCGTTCAGTGTCATTTGTGGGTTTAAAACTGTAGGCAAACTTGAAATATTTTTCAGTCTCTTCAGTATCTATTAGATAAACCTATAGGCTGTGCTTACCTACATCAGCACTGACTTTCTTCTCTGTGATAGTGAAGAGACATCAAAATGAAGACATTTTCAGCTCATTACAGTTTAATGTGATTTCAAGAGCAGTCAGTTTCTCTGCGGTTTGGACTGTATTTTTCTTAATGCACTGAGGATGTCTGTAGGAAATGCCTCCCAGCAGCTGCACAATTGCAGTGTAACTGTCCTTTGCATGCACGAGAAAATAAGATGCCTTAAACATGAAGATTATTGAGCAAAATATCCACTCACAAAAGAAAAAAAAACAGAGAGAAAATAAGGATCCTTGCAGGAGTGCTTTATTCCAACATCCTGATCTCCCTCCTTTAGCTCTTGTTGCATTGCTGTGGTTGCCCCCATGAGAAAAGCCACGTGTCAGAGCTGGGCAGGGCAAGGGCAGGGCTCTGCCCCATGAGTTGGTGAGGTCCTTGTGACCAGGTAAGTGTGGTGAACTTTGGGAGCTCCTGGGACACAACCTGGAGCCGGGACAAGCTGGGACTGCAATGCTTACAGCCCCTTCCTGAGGTCATGGAAGGGTAGGAAGGAGGCACCCGTGGTGCTCCAGGGTGGTGGTCAGAGATCTCCATGGGGCCCCATGTGGTTGAGGGAGAGGTGGATGTTGAATTGCTGTAGTACAGGACTAGCTCATCATTCTTGGAATCGAAAAATAAGAATCTGCCAGCGTGTTATCTAGATTAATGAAGATAAAATGTGCTGTATAAATACATCAGAAGCGTGATTGTGCCGTTATCCCTTGGGCTACTCTGGCTCACAAGGAGAAAAGGTTGATTTTTATTTGTAGATGATTTTGCTTGCTCTGCCAATGTTCATTTTTGTTGCAGTACGAAACCCAGGGAGCGTACATTTCTTTTGCTCAAAGATGTAGCAGATTGGCAAAGATTTTTCTAGATTATCATAGGTTAAATAGCTCTGCTTTAGGATAAATTTTTCATCTATCATTACTTGTGAGATTTAGTGATACTATTTTAAACACTGATGATAAATTAGGGAGGGTGTAAGCTCTGTTATTCAAGGAGCAGTGCAATATTTGCATATTGAATGTGGTTTCCATAAACCAGAAGGTGCTTGTCACAAACCAGGCTGAGAACCCTCTGACTGGTGTGGGAGAGGTGGACATGAAGCAGCTACAAGGTAGGATTTGCAAACTAATGAGAGTTTATTAACTGAGCCTTGACCTGAGCCCAGCCTGGGTGTGCTGGAAAAACCTGTGTGGAAACCCTCCATGGAGTGATGGTGCTGACAGATGCACTGGCTTAGGGTCAGTAGGTGCTTTTGGTATCAAAGTTAGTGGTGGTGTTTAGTGGGCATTGTTTGGTCCACTGTCTTGTCTTAAGATGTGAAATGTGGATTATCATTAATCAGAGGAGTGTGTTTTGGGGGTCAAGGATGAGGGGGAAAAAAAAGTTGCAATCAGAGAATCACAGAACCATAGATGGTTTGGGTGGGAAGGGACCTTTCCAGGCCATCCAGTCCAACCCCCCTGCAGGGAGCAGGGACATCTGCAACTAGAGCAGGGTGCTCAGAGCTCTGGCCAGCCCCAAGGTGCCTGGGATGGGTCAGTGACCACCTCTCTGGGCAACCTGGGCCAGGGGCTCACCACCCTCAGCATAAAAAATTTCTTCCTTCTCTCCAGTCTGAATCTCCCTTTTTTTTATTTTCAAACCATCCCCCCTTGTCCCGTCCCAACAGGCTCTGCTCAAAAGTCTGTCCCCATCTTTCTGACAGGCCCCTTGAAGTCCTGAAAGGCCACAAGGTCATCTTCCCAGAGCCTTCTCTTCTTCAGGCTGAGCACCCCCAGCTCTCCCAGCCTGGCCTCCCAGCAGAGGGGTTCCAGCCTGTGATCATTTATGTAGCCTCCTCTGGACCCACTCCAACAGGTCCTTGAGAGGACCAGGGAGGCAAGATGGGGTGGCTAGAGGCACCACAGCTCCTGCCCCTGTCCATACTTGGAGCTTCCTTCCACTGTAGCAAAAGAAATCACATCGCCAACGTTATCTGAGATCGTTTTGGAAGAGTTTTGGGTTGTTCCGGCCACATTCAGGTCCAGAGGCTGTCGAGGTGGGGATGGATCAGGGGGAGGTCTGTGGAGGCTGGGACCGAGGTCCCTGGCACTCCCGCAGGTGGGTGCGTGCAGCCCCCACCCCTGCAGCCCCTGTTTTGCAGCAGGGCAGGAATGTGAATGGTCAGGTAATGCCTGATAAAGGGGGGAAATAGAGAACGGGGAAAGTTAAACATTAAACCTTTTCTGTTAACTTTATTCAGCCAGGAAAGCTGAAGCTAGGCGAGGTTTGCAGGGAGAGATAATATCTTTTATTAAACCAACTTTGCATAGTTAGTAAAACACACGTGCTTTTGGGACCACACACTTTTCTTCAGATCTCCACACTTGCACATTACATGAAAAATAGAATGCAGTTTTCAAGCGGATACTTGAAAGAACTGAATTTAAAAGCAACACACCAAAAATACGTCATTTGGTTTAATTTGATTTGGACATTTTAAGAAAGATTTATTACCCCTGAATTCCAAAAGACTTTTTTTCCCTGGCTTGAAGTTTGCTAGTAGAAATCTGACATCTGTGTACACAGAGTCAAAATCTCTATGTGCGGTCTCAAAAGCGTGCTCTTTTGTGTGCCTGAGAAGCCTTCGTAAGGGTAAGGACACGCTCTTGTTTCTTTCTGACATACCTGCAATGCCCTGTTGGAACTTCAGGATGCTCTCAGCACACAGTTCTTAGTGAGTGGCTTGGAAGGCTCTGCAAAGGGGCAAAGTCAGAAGGTTTCAAAAGAGCGACCTTAAAATACAGAGTTCTCACTCCTGACCACCTCTTTTTTTCTCAGTCTTAAAAAAAAGAAAGATTAAATGATAATATTCTAAGATTTGGGAGTGTGTTACTAATCAGGGTATTGTTATTAATCAGTGTACTTTCTGTGTTCCAGGAAATAAGATGCTATGAGTAAAAACATTTCCAGTGAGAGGTTTTGTACGTTCACCCTGACCTCATGAAATCTTCAGCTTACAATCCAGTTTTGCGTCGAGTGTTTCCTTTTTTTTTTCTTTTTTGAGTGCTTTTAGGTTTTGCCCTTTTTTTTTTGTCTGTTTGTTTTTTTGATAGCCTCCTACATCATCCAGTACACCAATTTAAAATTCCCTCAATCCAGCTTAGTCTCAGCTGTATTAGCACATGGCTCGAGGGCACACAGAGCTAAAAAGGGCTGTATTGTGCAGCATCTCTAAAATGTTTTTTCAGAGAAGTTGGATAAAGAGATTGAGGTTTCCTGGAGGGGTTATGGACTGGGTTGGGGTTTTTTTCCATCCAGCTGAGTGAGCAGCCTTGCAGGTGATGACTCTGAGAGAAGATAGGGCAGGAGACGCTGCTGGTCACCCCATTCCTGTTGGGATCTCCAGGAAAGCATGTTCCTCTGGGAAGGTGGCTGCAAGCACCGTGTGGGATCCTTCTTCATTTTGCTGATGTATATGGGGAGACAGCTTTACAACAGTATTAAAAAATAGTAGAATATATTAGCTGAGGAACGTGGACTGAAGCGGGAGTGAGTTTATTTTCAGTGCTTTTCCTAGGACATTACATACAGAGCTCTGCTTGCTTAATGCAGCCATGACCTGCCTGAGGTAGAACCAGTCTTTTCTGGTATGTAGTAAAAAACACCAGAAACTATTTGGATTCTGTACAATTCAGAAAATATAACCCAAGGGGAAGGTCAGAATGAGCTGGTTGCTCTCCCTGTTACTGCTCCTGTTGCCTGCAGGACCATGCCCAGGCAGAGCTGCTGGTGTCCAGTGGGTGATGCTCCCAGATGAGCTGCTTCACTTCCCCTTGTAACTGGGAAGACCCCCAAGGAGAACAGCCTCCCTCTGTAAACTGTTCCTCCGAAGGATAAAATCAGTTCTCCTGTACATCTTTCCTGTGCTGTGTGGTGCAATCATCATCTTTATCTCCCACGACAGTGCATCCTCTCGCCTGGCAAATAATTGATAACACGCCTCGAGGGGATATCAGCCCGAGGCAAGAAAGCGCTTCTCTTGAGGACGGCAGGCACTGGCATAGTGCTAAGCTGAAGCACCCATTAGAGAGTTGTCCTCCATCCCGGTGGGTTTCCCGATGGCCTCGTGACTTCCTTGGGGTGAGAGCAAAAGGACCAGGATCTGGGGAGCTCAGGGATGGGCACCCTGCCTTCAGGGAGCATGCTGGGGGGACCTCCCGCCCAGGCTGGGGCCACGCTTGGGGCTGCAGAAGTGGTGGGGTGCAGGTTTTATTTGCTGTCCCTGGGAGATCAGGGTGGGTTTTGGTGGTCCCTGCTGAGCCCAGACTTTTGTTTGCTGTGGTATTATGGTTCTGAGCTGCTTTAAGTATCAACAGGAATTTGACATGTGCCTTTTTTTTTTATTATTATTCAGTGTAACTGTGATAAAATCCTACAATATATGTATAAAGCATTAGTTGTAAAACAGCTTTAATAGCAAGTAGGTTGTAGTTAAGTGCTTCTGAGTGTTAGTATTTAGGGTTGGTTTTTTTCCTCCCTTAGTTATGATCTCTTGCTACAGAGAAGTGAGAGTGTTTATCTTAGGGAAATGAGTGGGATTTGCAGGTACTCAGCACCTCCCAGGACTTTCAGGGTTATTCCTTCACTCATATATTTCCATTTTGCCACCCTTTCTGCACAAAGCAGAATTGGTCTCAGATTCCTCAAAGAGCCACAGGAGAGCACGGGCTGCTCTGGGTACAGACTTGGATGGGGAAAGAAGGGGGAAAACAGTGAAGCAAGAAACAAGGACAACAAAAGCAGGAGCCTTGTAGAGGCTGAGAACGTGCTGCAGAAAAGCTGGAAACGTGGCAGTGTTTGGGCTGAGGTTTCCTTCGTTTGATCCTCACCATGGAAGAGGGGTGGGGATCTGAGAGCAGGGACGTGGCCGAGAGCAGCCATAGGAATGGAGAAAGTTATCCAAGGTCCAGCACCCTTGACAGAAATGTTTCACATTGGTAAGTTGAACAGTGGCTGTTTCAGTCTCCAGAAGGGATGACCTTGCAACAGGGTCGCTGAACAGACGGTTCCAGCTGGGCTTGCGCGCTTGGCAGGTGCCCAGGAGCTATTTTAATAGGTCTTACAAGGGACGAGGCCTTGGCAAGACCTGTGGGTTTTGGAGTGAGCTCAACGTGTTTTTTCCTTTAGTAACTAGCAAGCGTCACTCAAGCTGTGGAAGAGCCCCCCAGAGCACACATGGTGTGGTTCACAGGGCTTAGGGACAACCCAGGAACAACCCACGGGCTCCTCTTTCTGCTGTTGCATGTCACTGCAAATGGCATCGCTCGCTGTCTGTGGACTGAAGGTTTTGTGCCTTTTCTCTTTAAATGAAGATTCTGGAGATGTCCAGGTGGATTGAAACCATCCCTTGCCCCAGGCTAGGGCTTCGGGTGCTTCCTGGGTGGTCACAGCTCCCATCACAGCTAATGGCCCATCTGCAGCGTTTCCAGGAGGAACCAAGGCAGCTGCCAGCCCTTTTTGGCACTTTGCACTTGGCCAAAGATTGCTTTGGGGAGGCTCTTCAAGTCAAGCTGGGCTCTCACAGAAAGCTCCCACATTGCCCTCATGGAAAGAGTGTTAGGTAAAGCCTGGGCTGGATCCTTGGTGGCTTCTTCTCCCTTCTTCCTGTAAGCAAGTGAATTGAGATGACAATAGCTACAAGTGGATGTGGAGATGAGGATTTATCTTCCAAAAGGCTGCCCAGGGTCCCGCCTAAAGTGGTCCTGTCTCTCCACGTTACTTATCTGTGCAGTAGGAGCATCACCATACAGGGGACACAGTTCTCCCCAGCACAGAAACAACTCTTGATGCTGTCTCAGCCCTCCTCTGGGATCTATGGAAAAGCTCCAGCAGATCTCAGAAGTGCCAGCAGCAAAGCAGAGCAGAGGATAGAAAGCCCTGTGTATTGTGTGTCTATGTATGATAAAAACAATCCTCTCTTCCGATGTAGACTTAACTGAGCTCATAGGAAAATCTGGATTTCATATTTGCTCTTTAAACTTCCTTAACTTTTTATGAATACTATAGGAAAAAAACCAAAATGTTAGTACCCCTTTGCTGGAGAGGACAAACTTTAAGCAGGGCCTGTTGCAACAGGACAAGGGGTGATGATTTTAAACTAAAAGAGGGAGATTCAGACTGGAGAGAAGGAAGAAATTGTTTATGCTGAGGGTGGTGAGCCCCTGGCCCAGGCTGCCCAGAGAGGTGGTGGCTGCCCCATCCCTGGCACCATTGCAGGTGAGGTTGGCCAGGGCTCTGAGCACCCTGCTCTAGTTGCAGATGTCCCTGTTCCCTGCAGGGGGGTTGGACTGGATGGCCTGGAAAGGTCCCTTCCCACCCAAACCATTCAATGATTCTGTGATTCTATGATGTTGCTTAAAAAATTGATAGCATGGTCTGTCCAGCATAATGGGAAGGACTAATGTCAGTGATTAACAACAGCATAAGTTAATTCCTGTAAGTATCTCCCAGTGTGGTGTTTTCTTTGTTTTCCACTCAGAATTGCTCATTCTTGCCCTGTAAACGCAGGTTTAAAAGGTGGTGGTGGCACAGGGATGGCTGGTTTGGTTGAATCCCTCTCACTTCCCAAAAGCTGAATCCGTGTACCTGCTCTGATGAATTACCTTTTTTTTTTTTTTTTCCATTCAAGGGAAATTTCCAGTCTGTATCATAGGGCTGTCAGATTTTTGTCTGTGCAATAAAACCAGTTTGCACCCCATGATGCTGGTACGCTGTCGGCAGCCCCACCGCTGTCTCATGGTGATCTTAGGCAGTGACATTTCAGGCTGTCCCCATCCCCGGCAGGGCTGTCGCTGCTGGTCAGCAGGCTCCTCTTCAGCCTTGATTTTTTACATCTTATCTTCCAAAACATCTTTACAGCCTCTGAATCCCTGGGGGTGGTTTGAAGTCCAAGCAGCCTCCTGCCCAGATGGCTGCTCTAAGC
>JANHGN010013774.1:27512-43616 GCA_024605025.1 Megaceryle maxima
AACATCTTTACAGCCTCTGAATCCCTGGGGGTGGTTTGAAGTCCAAGCAGCCTCCTGCCCAGATGGCTGCTCTAAGCCCTTGTGTAAAGCATCAGCATCGTTCTCCCTGGGTTTATTTATTTTATCTTTTTAAAAGCAAACAAAAATAAAACCCATCAAAATACCCCACACTGAAAGCTTTTCATTTCCTAGAGGAGCTCATTTGTTTTTCACTGCTGGACTTTGTTGCTGTTTGGATAGAAGGGAAAAGAGAAATGGCTGAAGAGGATAGGGAGGGACCGACCCTAAGGAGAGCTGGCGCAGGATGTCACCCCTCCTGCATGATGCCGTGTGGCTGGAATGTGTGTCTCAGAGGCGAACATCACGCCTATGAAACATAAAGAATATAAACTGCAGCTGGAGGGGTGGGGGCAGCGCTGGAGAGAAAGTATTTTCTCAGGTTTCTGGATAATATCAAGCGAGCCATCCGCTAAGCGCTGGGAATACGATTTGTTTTCAGCACTGGGCTTGGTGATAGAGCACGTTTGAATTCAGTGGGGTTTTTGCTACCTTCTTCCTAGTGCTTTCAATAGGAGCTGCAAAGCTCAGCCCGGGGCGGTGGGATGTTCTGAGAGTCCATACGGTGTCCGAATCCCAAACCCCTCACTGCGTCTTTCCTCATTTTCTCCCCTTCCCTCTCTTAAAAAAAAAAACAAAAAGGAATGCAAGAAACTGAGTTCCTCTGAGCAAGGGTTTTTGCTCCTAGGTGCTTCTTTTAGCTTTCTTGGTACATCCCTCAGCACCCCATATGGCCTCTCCCATCTGCTCTGCCATCTCTCTCACGTGCTCCAGCAGCTCCCACTGCCTCCCTGGCCTCATCATCCTGTCCGTCCATCCCCTGCTCTGCACTCTTGCTTCGCGGGGTCCCTGGCAGCCAGTGCATCCCTCAGGCACCCCCAACCTTTAGAAGTTTCACCCTAAGGCCTTGCTTAGCTCCTCCTGAAGGCAGTCCTTGTAACCCACGTGTGAGCTGGGGTGGAAAGTCCCAGGCTGGTGTTTGTAAACACAGATTTACCAACCTGGCAGCCTGGGAATAGCCAGAACACCGAAGGTTTGATATGGCAGGAATACAGCAAAGGCTGTGTATTGCCATTCTATGACTTTTTTACTGTATTACACCACTTTAGATACTCGTGGCTGTATCTGGAGTGCTCCTGGATGAGGCTTAGTTCAATCCAGAGACTATTTCATGGAAAACAAGTGCTCCAGAGTTTTGCAAAGCTTGTACTTGGCTTTCCTGCCCCAAAACTGCGTTGGCAGTGGGTTATGTATACCTCGGTCCCTTAATGGGGGCACACGAAAGGAGGTGACGAGGTGTATCTGTTTCTGGTGTGTGTATCCACAGGAATTCAAATAAGAGTAAGAAAATACCCCATATATATTGTTGCTGTATTTTTCCTGAGCATTTATTTGTGGTTGCTGTCTTGCCTCTGTGGTTCAGCTGGGGGCTGTAATCATGATGTTCATATCAGCTAATAAGGATATTGTTTTATATGGGAATTTCCTAGGAATTGTTAAAAATACATTTGTAAAGGAAGCTCTGAAAAGTTATCTGAAAAGGGAACAGGCAAAAAGCCAGCTTTTATGTGCTGCTGGGAGGAAACGTGCTGGCGAGGTCAGGAGTTTGCACGGGCTCTTCCCCATGGCAGGTATGAGTCTTTCCTTTCCAGCCAAGACCCTGCCCTTCCCTTCCCAGGACAGGATGGGCCTTGCTGCATCTTTACCCATCTTTCTGGAGCTTAGGAGTTTCTCTGAAGCCTGATTTCCCTCTCTGGAGAAGACTGCCATGGACCTGTGGCTTTTCCCAGCGTGCTGGAGTCCTCCTCTGCTTTGCCATCATCCCCCTTCCCTGGCTGCGAGCTTGGAGCCTGTCACCTCCAGCTACATTACAGACCAGTCTCCTCCGAATGAGAACATTTCCCAGTCTGTTCCCAGTAGGATCCTAGCAGTATCAAAGATGCTTTGCTTCATAAAAAAAAAAAAAAAAAAAGGCATCATGATTATTCATGATTATTTATCACAGAGAGATTTAATGTCACTTCCTACACTGGTTGTGTGCTTGTGTAGCCTCTGTCTGTACAGCACCAAGTGCCTCCAGAGTATTTACAATTAGAAATAACAGTAAATACTTGGTTTCCCCAACTGCAAGATCAAGACTGTGTCTGAATTTCATTTTATCACATGCATTTATTATGAGAAGCATTTATTAACATGGAAAGTGAAGTGAAAGAAAGAGCACCACTCGTGAATACCCTGCAGCAGAGGAGGGTGGTCCCCTTGGTCCTGCAGCATCATGGTGCTTTCCAAAACCAATCCCCCTCCTCACAGAAACCTCTTTTCAGCCCTTGCTTGATGTCACCTTCACAAATCTCTTACACCTTTCTGCTTACAAGTGATATGGCTACAGCTTGAAACCACCAACCCCTGTGCTGCCTGTGACCCATGGAGGTGGCTTCCCAGAGGTTTCTTCTCTGTGCACCCCTAAAGCACACTTAGTCACTTAGTGCTGGTTTACAGCCCGTGGAGAGGGTGGCTCAGGGCTGCCGAGGAATGGGGACCTCGGAGCCACCTTGGAAAGGCACTGTGGAACTTTCCAGCATGTGATGCGGGGGTGATGGCTGGGACAGTAAATTTCTGGAAGATTTGGAGCACTGAAGCAATGTCAATGTAAGTTCCAGAGAAATCATAAAATCATAGAATTATTATGGTTGGAAAGGACCTTTAGGATCATCAAGTCCAACCTTCATCCCAACATCTCCCTAACCACTAGACCATGGCCTCAAGTGCTACATCTGCTCATTTTTTAAACCCCTCCAGGGAGTGCACCACCTCCCTGGGCAGCCTGCTCCAGTGCCCGACCACTCTCTCGGGGAAGAATTTCTTTCTAGTATCCACTCTAAACCTCCCCTGGCTCAACCTTGTCTTGTACTTAGAGACTGGATTTTAGGGAGCCTGACAGATCTTCTGATGTTTATGTTACAAGTCAGTACCAGGTTTGGAAAATAAACCTTTGTTCTCCTTATTCATGATGCCATCCTCCAATTCCAGTACTCCCGGGCATCCAGAAGTATCCAGTGAGGTCAGCAGGACCCTTGTCTGTTAGAGGGCTGTGTGTGCCCATCAATTGCTGTCCGTTTCTCCTGGGTATTTCCCATGGGTGGTTTAGACCCCCCCAGCCTGCAAAGGGGAGGGGTGATGCTGTTTGAACCGGCAGGACAGTGATACAGCAGTGATGGAGAAAAACCAATCTGCCCAGGCTGCCCTTGCTGCTGACTGATTTCCCCAGTACTGCCTCTCTCCCAGGTGAAGCATTGCAGCCAGGATCGCTGGTGCACCGGCAGTGCTCTGGGTCTGTTTTGGCTTCAATGGCTGAAAATCAGTTTGATGGATCCAAGGTAGTGTGCACAAAGGCCATTTAGATCCCTCTGTTAACAGACTTGCACCGCTCTCTCGCCGGGGAATGACAAAGGGTAACATGCAGCACTAATGGCATTAAATGAGAGCAAGGTGCAGATTTTTACCTGCTCTAGTTGCAGATGTCCTTGCTCTCAGCAGGGGAGTTGGACTGGATGACCTCTAGAGGTCCCTTCCTACCCAGACATTTCTATTGTTCTATGATTTTTTCCCCTTATTTCTTGGATGAGGATTGTCTCGCGCTGTTGCTGCCACTGGAAATGGTGATGGTGACTGGAATGAGGAAAAGCAACTGCTCCGAGCTGGGAGCTGCCGCGTGCTCTGGAGAGAGGGCAGTGCACAGCTCCGACCTGCCCTCCTTCGCCGCGTCCCCCAGCGGCACTTCCCCGTGCTCTGCGGGAGTGTGGGATTGGGATGATGACGACGCGGGGCTGCCTTTACCTGTTTGGGACCAAGCATCTCTGACAAGATGTGAATCCTACCAGCAAGCAAACATCCTTTCTGATGCAGAAAACCAGTTGATTTACCCATCAAGAAAGACTTTGGCCCTTCGTTTCTGGGTGCTGGATGGGATCAGCACAGCCTTGCATCCCCCCGGTGCTTTGCGTTGGTGTTCACGGTGCCGCCGCTGCTAAAGGTGACCAGCCTGTTTCTGGAACCCTTGTTCAATAGACTCCGCGTGGAAAGTCATGCTTCACTTTTTAAGTTTAAAACAAAAAACTAAAACCCACACACACAAAAAAAAAAACCCCAAACAAACATAAAACGCAGCGTGGCGCAGATTAAATCCATTTGAGACAACTCAAAAAGAAAAAAAAAACCAAAACGCCGTATGTGCAAGTCAATAGGAGGAGGGGAGGGGAAGGGGGAAAAAGCAACTGTGACATATACAAACCCTTTAGTGTGCATAGCATAAGATTTTTTGGCTGGCACTCACATGATTTTATTCAAGGGCTGGGAAAGAACTACGATTAGTTAAAAGCTTCGGCAAAGTCTGGAGGGAGTGCTCTGAAGAGTTGGGAGCCGCGCAGAGGTGACTGTAACTCCTCTCGCAATTTCAGACTATTCTTCTGTGGCTCAGGACAAAAGCCTTTTCTTTTCCCTCCGTGTTCAAAGAGACATTTGTCTTGAGATGTTGCAGCTGTGGGCCACGGGATTGCTTGTTTGAAGATACCCCCTCGTAGACGAAAGGAGAGGCAACGCACTGCAAAGTGGTAGTATTTTCTCGTGTGTGGGTTCCCCCCCCTTCTCCTCCCTCCCTCCTCCTCCACTGCCATGTGTGGTTTTTAATAAGAAGAAGAATGTGGAGGCAACATTTTCCAGGCAAGGGGAAATTTCCTGTTTCTTTTCTGTTTGTTTAATAAAGTGTGTAGTTGACTGTAAAACTGTAGCTACTTTGTAGTGAACGGGTAATTCAGGCGAGTGTCAGGATTGCTTCTCGATGCACTTTATATACTGCAAGTGAACATATTTAAAGCCTTTTTTTATTTTCTTTTTTTCCTTTTTTTTTTCTTTTTTTTTTAATGCTGCGTGGCGTAGGCAACTGAGATTAATAAGAATTAGGCAAATGGCTTCTGCTTTTGTTGCTGTGAGATAGTACCAGCCGTCTTGCGGTCACACAAAGGCTGCCATTTAGCAGGGAGCACTCCCTAATTCTCTTGGCAGGGGTGCCATTGGGATCGGATACAAGTGGGTGGCAAAGGGGAGGAGCGGCAGGAGAGGACAAGCAGGCTTTGTGTATTAAAAATGAAACAAAAGCACTTTATACGCGGGGCTGTGTGCAACAAGCGGCGCTGCCTGTGAGCCGGGGTGGAGTTTGAGTTCTCAGTGTGGCTACAAAACCTTTCTTTTCTTTCTTTTATTTTTTTTGTTTTTTTTTTTTTTCCATGAACCCTTCCTCCTCTGCCTTTTCCTTACCAAGCTCTCCCTGCACCACTGGCGAGCATCCGTGGGCAGCCAAAAAAATGCCTTAAAAAAAATAAATCAATCCCATTGCGAACAATACTTGCCGTAACTTTGCAAGGATGGCCAGGGGTTTATTGGCAAAATCAGCTTCAGATGGTGCAGAAGCCGCCAAATTTGTGAGGCTGTTGGGAAGGAGAACCGGTCCCACCCCAGCCCCAAGGAGAGCTTGTCCGCTGGCTCCTGCCCGCACCACCCCGGCTCGCTCCGCTGCCCTCACGCGATGGGCTTGGTTTCCACCACATCGTACCCTTCAGTGGAGGGAGCCCGGTGGTGTTTGCAGAGCGAAAGGGTTAACGGCTGTGATGTTTGATCAGAATTTAGCGGGGGGAGTGTCTGGCTGTTTAATTACTTTCTGATCCGTGGCATACCTTGTTCTTAATGAAGCAGGCGCACGCAGAACAAATGTGCTGCGTGAGCTCGGGTGAAAAGAAAAGCGGGCTGAGTTTAGCTGGGTTTTGTCAGGCCAAATGTTTTGGTTTGAATGTGTTTACGCAGGAGGTAGGAACCAGGACAGTGAAGAACAGATGCAGGGTGGTGGAGAGGCAGCAACAGAGGGAGGCGAGGAAAACAGACCGCAATTTAAGTTGCAAACTGCCAATGGTTTTTATTAAAACATAATTTCCATACATTATGCACTTCATCTCCTATTGATTCCCTTCAAAACTCTCCTTGTCAAGCTGAAGTCAATTCTCTCATTGAAGTTGGAGAAGTGCGAGCCCTTGCTCTGACTGCCTCGCGGTCTCCAGCCACCATTCATCCTCGGCGACTGCACTTTTGTGTGCGGGCGAGGGTGACGTGCCTGAGAAGCCTGTGTCATCATGTACAATTACATCCCTAATCCTGAGCAAAGACACAGATGCTGTTTCAAAAAAAAAAGAAAAAAAAAAAAAAAAGCCATGTTTCGTCTGACTTTCAAAGAAGCTTATGTAACAGCAGCATAATAAAACCGTTATTTGGGGGTTTGGATTAAATGTCAAAAGTTTCAGATAGTCCATGGTTTCATCTTCCATGTGCCACGCTCCCAGGAAGCCACCACCAGCCTGTGCGTGCCCGCTGCTCTGCCTGAGGATAGTCCTCCTCCCCCGTGGGCACCAAGCTCCACTTGCCCAGACAGAGGCACGTGGCTGCATGGTGTGGGGACGGGGATGGTGGCAATCAGGGGTGGAATCACCACGACCACCTTGCCCCTGCATCACTTTCTTTTCTTTTTTATTTCCAGTTGAGGTGTGATGCTCTAAGCCTTGGAGATCGCACGCGTTAGTAAGCGGTTAATTCAGTGTTATAATTCACTCGCTCATTAACCTGAGAAAATAATCTAGCCGGGGTATCGTGCTTCCCAAAAGGATTGTGTAAGCGCTCTCAGATTTGTACATGTTTTTATTCTTGCTTATCTGCTTATGGCAAGCTTCTTTGGGTGATCCAAATCATCTCGGCACTCTACCCTGCCTACTGACACAGCTGCACTTACATCTGGATGAAATGCACGCAAAGATGACTTACTGCTTCCACTAATGGAGGTGTTGGTAGGAAGGATGGAGAGAAGGTCCTATTCCAAAAACATTCATGTGTAACCCCGAAAATCTTCACTCGGGGCTGCTGGGTTCGTTGGTTCTTTGTTTCTTAAAGTAGATTCGATAAAACATGAGCGGAGAGCTGTTAAATGCGCTCCGTTAAACCTGCCCTGCTTCCGTGGGGTTATTTTTTCCACTGTAGAATAACCAACTCCGTGCTGCCCCATGTTTCATGCTCAGTCCTGTAGGTCCCTCCCCAGGGCGATGCTCTGGGTGCTGATGCAGTCTGGGAGGCATCGCTGTGGCCCGTAGCAGCCACGTCTGTCACATACCCATCAGCTACTGGAGATCTCACTAATACTTTACCTGACAGCAATCTGGACAAAAAGGCACATTTAATTTTCCCTTCAAACAAACAAACAAAAAAACCACAAAGAAACCCACAAAAATACCCCAAACAAACAATAAAAAGCAATCAATGCGTTTGCTCTTCTCATTAATTTTTTACCCTCGTTGTTTTTCTGGCACATGGGGCTGCAGTGATGGGATTCCTGGTGCTGATGGCAGTTCAGGGGTCTGGAGAGGTACCCAGCCCAGTGTTGTGGGAGGAGTGACGCACTTCACTCGTAAGAGAGAAGTATCAGCAGGTTTACTGATATAAAATGGCAATTTAATAATGTTTGGTAGTAAATATAACAGGGGTTTCACAAGATTTGATGGGAAGGTGTGCTTGATTTTACTGCATAGAGGACAGGGTCAGATAAACCTGTCAGGAAGACCCTTCTATTGAGTTGTGAAGTTCAGAATGGACCCTCTTGCTTTCTAAACTCCTCAGAGAGGAGTGTAGGTGCAGCTGGATCCACTCCTAGTCCCAGACTTGGTCAACAGTTTATGTCTAAGGGATCATATATGTGCCATCAGTCCTTTATATCAGCTAAGATTTCAAAGTCTACCATGCTATTAAGCGCTTACGGTGTATCTGTTGTGACAAGGCACCTCTCAACCTTGAGGCATAACTAGAGCTAGGTCCCTACTCAAGGAGAGATCCTGGTGTGCAGCCTGCTGCCATGCAGGAGAGCTCCACAGGCCCTGGGCTCTCCACTACTCATGGAGTAAGATAATTGTCTTACAGTCGTATTTCCATACCGCCTATAGGTGTTGGTTTCTTCCAGACTTGGCTTGAATTGGACATGGACCAGCACTGTGGTTAGGTGGGCTCATTGCTCCATGTAGCCCTCAGCTGTTGTGTTGTTACCCGTCTCCCCTGAATCCACATAACCAGACACATTGTTACCATCACCTCTGGTGGTTATCACTCGAGCAGAGTTACAGGAAAAGTTGGGGGCAGGGAGGAGAGCACACTGACAGAGAGGGCCAGCAAAGGAGCCTTCTGCTCTTGCCTTTAATCTTGACTTAAACAGTGCTTCAGACAGTAGCATTTCTTCTGTGATACTCCATGTGAGATGTTTGACCCCCTTAAAGTGCCCAAGAACAACTCCACAGGGTTCCCTCAGCCAAGCCCCATGCTTGTCCAGCTCACCAGCATCAACAGTTTTGCTGTAAGTCGTGGTACCTGTGATGTTGTGTAGTACCAGAAACCACTCTGAGCCAGATGAAGTGAAATGAATTTACTGCGTCCGATGGCCCCTCTATAAAAGGACCACACAACCTCTGTGCTTAAAGGCAAAGCAAATGTTGGCCGGTAGCTCTGGAAGGTTCTTGGAAAGAAAGGGGGTTTCAGTCAGGAAAGGAGCTTTTCTGGGGGCTGCTTGTGCAGGGCTTTGAAGGTTTGAACCCAAACCCTCTGGGTCTGGTCATCTCATGGTGCAGCAGCAGAAATAACCCACCACTTTGTGCCCAGAGCACCTGCCCCTCTGCTTATGCTTTTCCCAGAAAGCACGTGGGTAGCTGAGGTGTTTTGTACAGTTCTGATGTAATAAATGCCCTTACTGAGTGTCAAAGGGAGGTGTAGAAATTTCTAAGTGACTCGTCCAAAAATGAACCATTTAATTCTCAGCAGAGCAATAAATAGGATATAAAAATCAGGCTTCTGTGACCCTTGGTGGTGATCCTTCCTTTCCTCACCTCTGCCTGGAGAATGTGTCATTGTGAAATGTGAAAAATGCAGCAGAGCTGAACAGACCCCTAACCACACGTATTTCCAGGGGACAACCCATGGCGAGGTGTGTGACAGCAGGAGAAGAGCAGTGTCATGCCCTGGCACATGTTCACTTGCTGCTGAGTGGGGTTTGCATCCCGCATGTGAAGCATCTTTCCCACCGGCTCCAGCCGCACATCCCAGAGCATCCTGCGGGATGCAGGGATAGACTGGGTTTGGTTTTCCAAAGTAATCTGAGCTTCGCTGTTCCCACCTCAAAGCCTGTTGGTAGTTGGTAATAAAACAGAATAGAAGCCTCTGTTTAGAGGTCTTGGGTGTCCTGCTTGCTGTATTTTTTGCAGTAGTCCTCCTTTGGTTAGTGGATGTCTGTTCAGACTTGTCTTTCCAAGGTGGTCAAAATGGTAAAGTCCTTCCTTAATAAAAGAGACCAAGTGCCAGCAGACATCTGCAGACCAAAATCCCAGCCCTCCTGCAGGAAGGGGAAAAAAAAATACTGCTGCCTTGAGTTTTGCTCCTAAGATGCTAAATAAAAAGGTTGAAGAGATTGACAGCTCTGGCTTGGGTGGTTTGGTTGAAACAGGGCCTGTGTCGGTGAGGATCAACACAGCAGAGATACACCCCCCTAGAGTCCCAGGCTGGTGAAACAGGGTTGGCCAGCCCTGTCCTGGGAGCAAACCCTCACTGTGTTTTTCTCTTCAACCAGGGCAAACCACAACCATACCCCCTGAGAGAAATCTGGACTCCGTGCTAAACATTGCACTGATTGCCATTGTCCCCCCCAGATTTATTGTACAGGCTGAAACCGTGTGCTGTTGCTCCTCACCCGACACAGGAACCGTGTGGAGGTGCCACCACTGCTGCCGGGGGGACCTCCCTGCTGCCACCAGTGTAAAAGCCGTGTTCCTTCTGCATGCAGGTATTCGCCCTCAGATCATGAACGGCCCCATGCACCCCCGGCCCCTGGTGGCACTGCTGGACGGGAGGGACTGTACGGTGGAGATGCCCATTTTGAAGGACTTGGCGACGGTTGCTTTCTGTGACGCACAATCAACTCAGGAGATTCACGAGAAGGTAAGGGGAGCCGTGAGGGCACGGGCGGGCCAGGCTGGGGGTGGTGTGCTCTGGCCTTCCTCTTCCAGTTTGTCTTGAGCCAAAAGTGTGCAGAGCTGCACTTTGATTCGATCAGCAGATCGAACAGAAGTCATAGGATCATTGAATTGATTTGGCTGGAAGAGATCATCAAGTCCAACCATTAACCCAGCACTGCCAGGGCACCACTAACCCATGGCCCTCAGCACCACAGCTCCACGGCTTGGAAACCCCTCCAGGGATCATGGGGACTCCACCACTGCCCTGGGCAGCCTGGAACAGCCCTGGACAACCCTCGCAGGGAAGAAATTGTTCCTCAGCTCCAACCTAAACCTCCCCTGCTTCGATTCTGGGCCGGTTCCTCTTGTCCTATTGCTTGCTTCTTCAGAGCAGAGACCAACCCCACGTGGCTACACTCTTCTGTCAGGGAGCTGTCGAGAGCCAGAACGTCTCCCCTGAGCCTCCTTCTCTCCAGGCTGAACAACCCCAGGTCCCTCAGTCACTCCTCACCAGACTTGTGCTCCAGACCCTTCCCCAGCTCCATTGCCCTTCTCTGGACACTGCAGATTAAAAGTCACTGCAGATTAAAATTCATCACAGCTGCTTTAGATGCCAGATGTTATTTTAAAAAAAAAGTCACCTTATCTTTTCGCATCAGGATTTTACATCAATATTATTAACATGTCTCGTGTTTTTTCAAGTCCACTTGCTCTGTGCAGCAGCAACATCACTCTGCACCTCCCCAGGGTGTGGTGCAGTTGCTCTGGCTTTGCTGACACCATCCCACCCTGCAGCTGATGGGTTTCCTCGGGTGCTGTCTGCACCTCCAGCAGCTCCATCCTCCCCAGCAGTGAGTGGGGGATGTTTGGGCAGTGTGCAGGCAGAGTGGATGGGTGTTTCTGCTTGGAAGCTCAACTGCTTGTAATTACTTCTTTTGTAATTATTCTTTGTGCACATTTGGATAACTCAAACGAGGTTTGAAGTGTTCTGAAATTGCTTCCAGGATCTGGGAAAGAGAACTACAAGTAGCACCAGTGCTGATCTTTGCACTGCTTCAAATATTAAATGTGGAGGAATCACAGAATCACAGAATGGTTTGGGTTGGAAGGGACCTTCAAGATCACCTCATAGCAACCCCCTGCCATGGGCAGAGACACCTCCCACTAGACTGGGCTGCTCAAAGCCCCATCCAGCTGGGCTTGAACACATCCAGGGATGGGTCATCCACAGCTTCTCTGGGCATTCTGTTCCAGTGCCTCACCGCCCTCACAGTGAAAAATTTCTTCCTAATATCTAATCTAAATGTCCCCTCTTGCAGTTTAAAGCTGTTAGTCCTCATCCTATCACTACACTCCCTAATGAAGAGCCCTCCCCACCTTTCCTGTAGGCCCCCTTTCAGTACTGGAAGGCCACTATAATGTCTCCCCAGAGCCTTCTCTTCTCCAGGCTGAACAACCCCAGGAAGGAGGACAGAGATTTTTTTTTATGATCTTGATAGATGAGTCAATCTTGGAGAATTTGGATCCGTTTTGGTTTTCCAGAATACAAAGGGAGCTTGTGGTGAGCACCAATGAAGTTCTGAATTTCCACTGAAGGGGACAAGAGTACATACAGCCTTATATCACTGTGCAGCCTCACACAAATAACTTTAGGTGCACCTTGAAAACACACAGGAAAGGTTAATGTGAACAGCTTGACGAGTATTTGTACTTCCAGCGTACGACAGAAGGTCAGGGAGTTATGAGTGACACACAATTGTGTTCAAAACCAATAGATTGTGCTGGAAAGGCACCATTGTTTAAGGCCTTTTTGAAAGCAGAATCGCTGCTGGTCAGAAGTGGAGGGATTAGCAGGTAAACATCTGGGAAAAGCTCCAGGAGAGCAACAGGCTCAGTTTTCCTCTGTCTTGTCTCCCCAGATGTAACATCATAATTTTCAGATATCCATCTGGTCTGTTCCCAAAGGGAATGGCCTTGGTGTCGGTGGGTCACACCCCTGATGGATTTGGTGACACCTGGAAGTGTCGGCTTGCACCGTGCCTGGGTCAAGACAGTAGGTCAGCGGTAAAAACGTACAATTTACTGTGTAATATTCCTGATTCAGGAGCTCCAGATGTCCCCTACAGGTGTCCTGGTGGCTTCTGACATCTCTGTTCTGTTGCAGGTATTAAACGAAGCTGTCGGGGCGATGATGTACCACACCATCACGCTGACTCGAGAAGATCTAGAGAAGTTCAAGGCCTTACGGGTCATTGTTCGAATAGGCAGTGGCTATGACAACATTGACATTAAAGCTGCAGGGGAGCTTGGTAGGTCTCAGCTCTGCACCCTGATCCCCTCCCGTGTCCTTCTGAGTCTAAAAGCAGCACGAGTACCCACTGCTTCCCCTGGGAATGGGCTGCCAAGGCAGAGTTGCAGGTGGGACCCCCCAAAGGGGCTTGATTCAGCCCCAAAAATCACAGGTGCAGTTTATGGGTTTTATGGGAAAACCCAACTGTGATGTAACCAAAACGGTGCGGTTTTAGAAAGCAGCTTTTAGGCTCATTGAATCATAGAATCATTGGGGTTGGAAAGGACCTCTAGGATCATTGAGTCCAGCCTTTATCCCAGCATCTCCCTCACCACTAGACCATGGCCTCAAGCACTACATCTACTCGTTTTTTAAACCCCTCCAGGGATGGTGACCCCACCACCTCCCTGGGCAGCCTGTTCCAGTGCCCAACAACTCTCTCAGTGAAGAATTTCTTCCTAATATCCACTCTAAACCTCCACTGAGACAACTTGAGGCCATTTCCTCTCATTTTATCATTAGTAATTTGGAAGAGACCGACACCAGCCTCGCTACAACCTCTTTTTGGGTAGTTGTAGAGAGCAATAAGGTCTCCTCTCAGTCTCCTCTTTTCCAGACTGAACAACCCCAGTTCCCTCAGCTGCTCTTCATAAGACATATTTTCCATTTCTCATGCTGTGTTCAAACAAGTCCCTCGTTCCCACTCTGTCCCTAGTCCCGGGTGCCCCCGTGTCCCGGCGGCTGTTTGTACGGCTGCTCTATTTCCGGCACAGGAGAGTTGATCGAGCTTTAGAAAAATGGGAGGAAGGGTGTTTTATTCTATTTTTGTTAAGGGAGATTAGTCCCCCGATCTGATCTGGCTCTCAGAGTCATGCCCACACGGCAGGGAAAGCGGCGTGGCAGACGGTGAAGCAGGAATTGTGCGGTGGGTTGTTGCTGCCTCCTTTGCCAGCTCATCCAAGGTGCTTCAGGACCTTAAAAAAGACATTTACTGTGGGTCCATGTTACACAAACTGCCAAAATACGGGGTGGGGAGGTCACATTGTCAGAAAGGAGGCCCTATATCCAGCTCTGGGATTTGTCCCCACGCCTGACTTAAGGGGGTTTAACCCTCCGATCCCAGGACTCGGCTTCTCAAGCAGTCCTACAGTCGTGGATCTCTTGTATTAAAGGTTATCTCTGGGAAGTGAAGGATAACAGCCGGTACACGTGAGCCATTTCACAAAGATAATTGCCATAAGAGAGTTTCAAACAGTCATTCCTAAAAAAGCAATTCTCAATATAGTGAATTACTATTATTTTTTTTTTTTGCAAGAGGAGAACAGTGTCTTCTCCGTGTAATGGTTTCTTCATGTTTTTAACTCTTATTGTTATTATCCATTATAACAATGTTCTGAAGGCTTTGAACATCAAGAAAGGAAAAATATAACAAATAAAGTAATGGGATGCTGCAGTATAATCCTTCTTTTTATACTTGGCAAATTGGGTGGCCAAATGATGTGGTTTCGAGGAGAAAACATAATGACTACCCACAAATGTAGCGTAAAGTTTAATTGGTATTGCTTTCCATAAGGTAGTTTTTAAACCGTGCAGTCAATAAATGACCAGTGTCTACACACAGTGCCTGGCTGCACACTGGTGGCTGCCTGCACCCTACTGGCTAGGCTGGTGGGACCAGTTTTGACCCACTGGAAGACACCCCCCAGAACAAGATGCTGGTGTAGAACTTTGAAGTGATCAGACTGTGGGTATTTAACACCCGGCGCCAGCAGCTCCTGCTCCTGGAGGCAGAAGGGTAAATAACAGTGTGGGAAAGTCCACTCGGTGTCATCCAGCTCTAGAAGCAAGCAGTCTATCAGAAAATGGACAAGTGCCAGCAGGGTTGGTGATGGAGCCCCTTGGCAGAGCTGCAGGCTGCCCATCACCCTCCAGCCTTCTTCTCTCTTCTCTTCCCTCGTGAGCCACGAACGGGCAGGACACTTAAATGTGTGGTCCTCTTGGGAAACGCTCCCTCCCACTTGGTTAGGGGCTTGGGCGGACGGTCACCGTGGTGTCCAGGCTGCACCTGCATTCCAGGGTTCCCCTCTGTGGAAGAGATGGGGAATGCAACATGAGTTGTTATCAGCTTTAAGAGGGCAGGGAGGGCACCACAGCATTGTGTCCCTGTCACCTGAAAGGGAGAAGATGCTGAGAGTGTTCTCAGGGGTTGGGGAGGTGGGGGGGGGGGGTTTCACCCTATAGTGTCAGACAGTTTTTCTCCCACTGTCTTCTGCAGGTCTGTCAGACTGCCACAGGGTGGAAAACAGTTGTAAAACCAGAAGAGGCAGCTTCTGGGAGCCGGGAGACTGGCGGGGGGGGGGAAGAGAGCTTGGATTTTGAACCAGTGCCCCTCCCAGTGGGAGGGGATTTTCTGAGTATCTTCTTCTGTCTTTACCTCCTACTTCTTCACAGTTTCTACTCAAAGGCCCCAGTCCAGTAAAGCACTTAAATACACCTCATTTTAAATACCTGTTTAAATTTCATTGAATCTGGTGGTATAGGAGCAGGTGCTTCACTGCTCTGCTGCACAGACATGATATTAAGCCCACCCTTACCCCTGCATCCGAGCCAGAGCCGGGATGAGGCGATGATGGGGGAGGCATTTTCTATATAGTTAATACTTGAAGCTCCGAGCAGGGACATGTTGATTTAAAATAAACCTTTTGTGGCAAAGAAACAAAAGGGCTGTTATCGAGACACCTCCCTCCCCGCCACACCAGGGCATGGAGTGTTCTGAGTCAACTGTTTTGGTGCTTGATGGTAGAGGGGGAAGGTGGCCCTGCCATGCAGACCTGGTGCACCATCCTTCTCGAGTGCACCAAGTGGTCGGTTCCTGAATAATCCAGTGGTTGAACAGTCTCGTGGGACAGGAGTTGAGATCTGCCAGCGCTATTTAAGTCACTTTGAAGGTAGATTAAACTAAACAAGGATAAGGCCTTCTCTTACAAAACAAACCTTTGCTGCTGGAGTTACTCCTGCGTAGGTATTGCACTGGAAATCTGCACTTGTCCTTACTCCAGAGAGAAGCTGGGGTGTGGGGGACCCCTGAGCACTACCCATCACAGTTGGGTTTTCCGGGGATTTCCGTCTGCCGTACCTACACCGTGCACGACCTTGGGAAACATTACTCCAAATGCTTAAAGAAATGCTGGGTCGCTTGGGCGCTGTGAGGGTGAAGGGCCAGGAGCCCCTCTGCTTTGCTGTGGGGTGGGAGGCCGGGGCCACCCAGCCCCCCCCTGAGCCACGGTTGTGCTTTGTGGTGTTGCTTCCACAGGGATCGCCGTCTGCAACATCCCCTCCGCCGCCGTGGAGGAGACGGCCGACTCCACCGTCTGCCACGTCCTCAACCTCTACCGACGAAACACGTGGCTCTACCAGGCGCTGCGGGAAGGGACGCGGGTGCAGAGCGTGGAGCAGATCCGGGAGGTGGCCTCTGGTGCTGCCCGCATCAGGGGAGAGACGCTCGGGCTCATCGGCTTCGGTATGTAGATGAGGGGCAGACAGGAACAGTGTTCATAGAATCCCAGACTGGTTTGGGTTAGGAGGGGCCTTAAAGCTCATTTGGTCCAACCCCCCTGCAGGGAGCAGGGACATCTGCAACTAGAGCAGGGTGCTCAGAGCCCCGGCCAACCTCCCCTG
>JANHGN010013775.1:0-58743 GCA_024605025.1 Megaceryle maxima
GCTCTCAGCAGGGGGGTTGGACTAGATGACCTCTAGAGGTCCCTTCCAACCCAGACATTTCTATGTTTCTATGTTTCCTGGGACACTGACTCAGCTTCAGGGGGGATCCTGTGCAGAGCTATGCTCCCCCTAGGCATGCTGGAATCTCCCCTGATTCTGCTAATCAGAAATACATAAGCAGCAGAGTTTCTCTGTGACTTGCTAAGAGGGGGAAAGGAGTAGCCTCACTGTCTATTTCCTCTCAGTCACTCTGCGCAAAGGAAATGTGCCTTGCAGGATGGTGTGGGTTATTCTCCCTTCTCACCCATGTCTTGCATGAAAGAAGAAGGGGAAGGCTGAACTTTTGTCTGAAGAGTAAGGAAAGAAACATGTCCATGCGGCAGTTAACTGCAAAGGCTCACATTTTTCCTTTGAAATGACCGGTCAGGGGTGAGTTAAACTCACACCTTCTCTAGCATTCACCTGCATTTGCAAATAAATCAGCCATAAGAACAACTTAGACGGCCTCCTCCTGCATGGCTTCACCACTAAAAGACACAGCAGTGGTGTTCCCTGCTTTGTTGCAACCCTGACAGTATTTCAGGTATCGTGATGAATTTAACAGGGTCCTGGTACGGATTACTGTGCCTTCACTGCAACCTTAGGCTGATACACGCTTGCTCTGAGAAGCTCCACTGACATAAAACAAGCTGCTCTGGAGGCTATGGTTTGAACTCCATGTTCCAGCCCACATTTCCTTGGTGCTGCAGGTTAATATTTCAACAGGCCACAGTGTAGCAGCACCTGCTGCAGAAATTGTGAAGTATAAGGTATGTAGCAATGTTGTCCTACCTGGCGTTCTCTTGAGAATAACAGGAAAATGATGAGTACCCTGATTTGCTGCTTTCCCTTTTAGGCCAGTGTGGATTTTGAAAATTGTTGGCATAAGGTCTTTATAGTTGTATGCAGGTTCTGGATGTTACTCTCCCCTATGCGCAGATTGGAAAATAAACTTGCAGCATTTTGAAGGCTGGTAGTAAAAGGAGCCCCCTGATAGATTTGTATACATTTGTGCCCTGAGAAGTGGGCTTTGGTTGTGAGGTCACGGGGTTAATCTAGCAGCATGCAGGTGAGAATGAACACTTTTTCCTGCAATGTATCTTGGCTAATTCCATGATTTTGCCCCAGTATATTTCAGGCTGTTTCCAAGTGGCTTGCCACTAACCGACCTATCCATGTATATGGACTGCAGAGATCCCAGAAACAAGCACCACATAGTCAAAAGCATCTGAAATAACAAATTAAAACAACTGCACACAACTAAACCAAAATGTCCATCTCAGCAGCACAGGACTGTTCTTTAAAAACAGGGACATATCAGGCAAGGCTTTACTGTTAACAAACCCAAACAGCAACATTTAAAAGTAATTACTTGACATCAAGAGGTCCTCTCTTACTATAAGCCTACAAGGTCAAATTTTTTCCCTGAAGGGTATTGATGTCTGGATTAAAACAAAATAATTCGAAATATTTTGGAGAGCTGCATCTCAAAGAAATAAATCAGCCCCACCATTCGGGATGTGTTGGGTTACTGTGCCTGCAGTGGCAAGTCTCTCTGTACACGTGCACAGTTCAAGCACAACAGGCTGGAGCTTCCAACATTGGGGCTTCTGCATACATGCAATGCATTTGCAATTGTAGAGCAGCCAGCTGCTGGATGCCAGGCATTTGGAAAAGCAGTTGAGAACCGTGGCAATACAGAGTTGTGTCCCTGAGCTTTCCTTATAGGACAGAGGATTGGATTGCATAATGCAGAAAAATCCTGTATTATAAAGGGTATTTGGCAATTACAGTGTTGCCTCATAGAGCCTAGGTACCCTGTTAGAATAGGAACATGAAATCTGGACCCTGTGGGCCCATATCTTGTGTTAAATTTTATCTGTTAGACAGATGCTAACTCAGGTCCTCTGGGAAGGAAGGCATGGATGTAACAGACAATGGAATTTGTCTTTCAAGAGTTTGGAAAGCCAAATTCTATGCAATGAAGAGTGTTTACTGTCTGCTGCTGACTCTGCCAGCAATGGACAAGCTGTTTATCCTGTTGTCGCTCTGTTTCCCATGTATACACTAGAGATTATCCACTTGCCGCTGCTGAAACACACTTAGAGGTTGTAAATTGGAAACTTCTGTGTGACATGTCAGTACCTGTGATTTTGACCGTAATGGCCCATGCAAATCTGGCTTAAACTATGTGTTGTAGGTACAGATGAAATACAGGATGCAAAACCAGACCATGTCCTGAAGAGTGTGTGAAGAATAGTCAGAGCGTGCACATGGCACAGGAGCTAGAGAGGGAATATTATTTCTTAATGTTTTATTGAAGTATTAAGTTACTTTACATATCCATCTCTGTGTTGAACACAACAGGTTGGTGTCAGATGTTTTTTGCAAGTCCAATTTTCTGGATTCAAGTGTGGGTTTCACTGCTGACTTCCAGCATGAGTTGGGAAAATGATAGTGTTTCTCTGCCTCTTACAAAAAGAATTGTGTCTGTGAACCAGTTGGAGCTGGAGTTGGCACATCAAATCCATGCTGTTTCCAGTTATATATCAGTGCTCCTCACTGCATGAAATTCATGGTGTGACTGGGTGTGACCACATGGGTTTAGGCAGCATTCAGTGCTCCTGGGATACTGGGAATCTAAGTCTGGGTCAGTGTACTCTTTTTCCCATCAGAAACAAAGGATGGAGGTGAGTCCATCCATCAGCAGAAGAAAATCCCCTTCTGCAAACCAGAACACGGAATGCTTTGGAGAAGCACTCTCACTCCATCAAAATCCTCCTCCCTTTCCGAGCTGGAGTGTCTTTACACATCTGTGCTGGGATCCAAATTGCCAGGAGTGCTTGTCCTGCTGGTGCATCTTGCTGGTCGGGTGGGCAGGACCAGGGAGCCTTTGTGTCTTTGAAGCACTGATGTTATCATTTGTGAGGCCCTTGCTCAGGAGACCTCTCCAGACACTGCCGATCTTGCCTGTTTTACACCTTTTAAGAGGGCAAAGTGGCACTAGTTACAAATTGCCTGGCCTGTAATTGTCCAGGTTTAAGCTCTCTGGAGGGAGGATGTGGATCGCATTCCTGGCTCTGCCTTCACCGGAAGTCCTAGGGGTTCGCCCCGTGGTCAGTTTCCTTGAAACCGAGCAGCTTGGGTTTGGATCTAGAGAAAATGAAATCGACACTGCAGCTACACAGAAGTCAGTGCTGCAAAATCCGGGCCTTCATAAGTCTGTCTCGGAAACCCTGGTGATTCGGGCTGTGTTGGTTAATTCTGGCATTTTGAATCTTTAACCTGCTCTCTCGTCACGCTCATGAACGCTCCCCAAAGTCAGCGTGTTTAAAAAACCAAAAATTATAGCTTCTGTAATTATTATTTAACGTAACTGGAGACTCCCATACGCTGGTCTGTCTCTGGGAGCTGGCCTTGGCGAAAAACGCGGTACCCGGAAAGGATGGCAGTGACAGGTCCGCGGGGGGTAGCACCCGCCTAGAAGATGGGAAGGAGCACACAAGGTCCCCTCCTCGGCCGGGGTGGGGGGAGGAGAACCCGCGGCGGCGGCAGTGCCCCGGGAGATTCCTGCGTGTGCCCCGCGCCGGTGGGGTCCTTGAGGGAGGCCGGAGGCTGGTAACTGGAGACCACCCCAGCCCGGTGTCCGCCCGCACGTCCCCGCGCGGGGCCGGCCGCGGCTGCACCGGCGAGGGGGCGCGAAGCTGGGCGCATGCGCGACGGGGCAGCGGGGGCCGGAGCGGCGCGGGGGCCCGGAGGGAGGGAGGTGAGCGGGCGGGGAGGAGGCAGGGCCGGGCTGGGCCGGGCCGGGCCGCCTGCCTGCCCGCCTATTTGAGGGAAAGTAGCGGTTGGCGGACGCTTAGTGCCGGCCGCCGCGGAGAGGCAGCGGGCCAACGGCTGCCGGTCGGTGCCCGCAACCGGCGCGCCGCTGCCCCCCTGCCGAGGACTTGCCGCGCTCGTCGCACGAGTGGCGGCGGGGGGAGCCGCCCCGCGGGGCCGCCGTCGCCTCTGCCCCTTTCCCGCCGCGCCGTTAATGGAAACATGGCGATGGCGGCTCCGACCGGCAGCGCGGCGCCCGTCGCCCCGGCCCTCTGCGGCCACCTGGCCCTGCTGCTGCTCCTCGCCGCCCCCGCCGCCCACGGCTACAGCTTCCCCCAGCAGCACACGTAAGTGCCGCCACCGCGGCCGGGACCCCCCGCCACCGCTCGGCTCGGCCAGGCGCGGTGGCGCATCGCGGGGCCGCCCGGGGGCCTGCCGGCGCCGCGCGGGGGAGCGGCAGCTGCGGGCGCTGCCGGTGCCGGCGGCCGGCGCTACGCTGAGCCGAGCCGTGCTGGATGCTGTCGGGTGCGGGGGTCTCTGCCCGCTCCCTGCCGGCCGCCTGAGTGGCGGGGCGAGGAACGGACCCAAAGTTGCAGGAAACCACAAACTTCCCCTGCGGGTGCCGGTGTGCAGAGTGGCTCTTGAGGCGGTAATTGGGGGGGGAGGCGAAAAAGGACTACTTTTTTTTTTTCTTTTTTTCCCCCTTTCCTCCCCCCTCCGTTTTAAGCACACACTATGGTACCCACAAACTGGCCGTAGCCCCCGGAGTTTGAGCATAAATTGATGATAATTCCACAGGCTGTCCGAGCTGGCGGTCCTTCTCCCTCCCTCCGGACCGACAGAAATTAGCTGTAATCTACTGAAAGTCGGAAAGCAGCTCATTTGGGTGAGAGGGTGGGGGACTGGACAGTCGCGGCAGGACGGATATAAATAGATAATTTTTTGGGGTTTTTGAAGAAAGCGAGCATTTTGGAATTTAATGTTTGGGAATATTTGCTAACACCTTTGGCACTCTTGCCATCATAATGTGAAGAAGCCCTGTCGCCCTCCACAAAGCCATGCGAAATCTTGCCGAGATGTATTTTAAGACGCTGTCATGTCAGTTATGAAATGCTGAGGTTTGTTGACACAAAACTGGGGGAAAAAAAAAAATAAAAAAATTCCACACGATTCAGAGTAAAGGCCGACACTGTATCCTTACAGGCTGCATTTCTGAAGGTGGGGGAAAGATTTCAATGACAGAGTAATAACAGCAGTGCTGCCCTTAACTTTGTGCTGCCCCAGTGAACGTGCACTACTTTGTCACAATTTTCTTGTCATTTTTGATTTGTTTAAGAGTAGAAATATATATATGTCATAGTGAGTGTTTTTGAAAGCCATTTAGATTAATGTCTTTGATCTTAAAGTACATTTTTACAGGCATGTAGTCAGGCCTTCTGAAAAGAAGGCTTATCAGCAGAAGGAACAGTGTTGCTTATTTGGGAGAGCTGTAGCTTACTGTGTTAATATCTGGCTTCACCAAAGGCACGGTTGTTTGCACTCCATGTTTATTCAGAAATACCTCCCATTCAGACAGATTTTTTTTTTCTGGATTCTTTTGGGTCCTGTATCCATATTTCTGAGTATCTTTGACCTTTGGGAGCTGATGCGTTCCCCCTTCTTGCTGTCATGTAAATAGAGAAATTCTTCCGGATAAGACCCTGAGAAATGTCTACCTACAGGGGGAGGAGAGGAAAGGGAATGTGCCGGTTCTCATCCAAATACCACAGCCTTATGGCCTCATTCAGTGTTGCTCTTGCATGAATAATCTTTACTTCCATGAGATCCCTATAGAAGCAAAGGGGAGTACGTATGGGGTGAAGCACAGATAAAGTTTGTGGTATGTTTTTGATATTTCATAAGCTTTTCTAGGGGTTGTAAGTTTTTGCTTTCTCTTACATGCAGTATCATATTACAGAGTAAATCTCTTCAGGGTACCAGTTTACCAGTGAGAACTATGTTTTCATTTTAATTGCACAAAGTTTTATAAGATGGTTCTTATAGCAAGAGAGGCGTATGATTTGTAAATAATGCATTGGCCTTCCATCACCCAGTCTGATTATTATCTATATTGTTCTAATAAACTGTGCCAGCTTCTTAGCCAAAGTGGTTTTATTCTAGATAATTTGGTGGGCTTTAGTAGGACAAGTTTTGTTAGCACTGTGTTCTCTTACCAGTGATCTTATCAGAGTGGGCCTGATCCTGGACTGAGAGGGGCAAGATGAGTGAAAACTGAACCCACTCAACAAGATTCTTAATTTCTTGCAAAAACGAAGGAATGGTCTTGAAAAGGCCACTGGTTTCTTATGTGTCTCTGGTGGGAAGCAATGCTGTCTAGCTGCATCCAGAGAAGAGAGACAGAAGGGACGCAAGACCTCATCCTGACCTAGTATCATCTTGCTTGTTTTATTCCCCTTGTGACCTGTTTTGTGAACCCAGAGAAAGAGTCATGAATGGATATTTGATGATGATGCACAATTGTAGGTTAATACTATAACATGTGGGCTGAAATGCCTTGTGAGCTCTGCCTTAGGGCTGCCTGAGTGTTTTGTTGGGAAGGAAATATTTAATGGGAGTGAAGAGTGCAGTGGTAGCTTGCACCAAGGCTTGAATAATTCTCCTTGATTGAATGTTCTCCCCCTCAGTGGCTACCTGTTTGCAACCTTCTTGCTCTCAAAGAGACTAGGTATAACTTAAATCTTTTTGGAAGGTTTGCTGGTCAGAAGCTGAGTTGAGTTTATGAGATGGGCTGCTAAATTCTTCCTGTTGCGAGACAGTTTTCTCCTACTTTGGACAATAAACCCCCGTGAATGATTCAGAGCATTGATTAGAAACCTTGTGTGTCTTTGGAGGTTTTCTTTGTAAATCACTAAAGTCATCTTTCATGACAGGACTCTCAAAAATGAGGCTGCTTTTTTAAGCAGCCCCAGACTGTTTCATTCTGACAGGCAGCAGACTGAATGATTAGGATATTTTGCCTAAGGGGGGAAAGAAGAAAATAAAACACTTTTTGTTTTGTTTTGTTACAGTTGTACTAATTATTATCAGTGGTTCTGTGTGTTGATTCTTGGTTCTGTCCCTGATAAATCGCTACTGTTCCACGTTATCTCTCTCCTCCCGGGTAGTATAGTTTTAATCATCTTATGTTGAGCTAAGGAAGGCTCAGCTCAGCCAGTTGTCCAAAAGGGGAATTTCTCATTGAGATTTAAAAAGCAAAATCCTAGATTGGAACAAACCCATTGGGGCGGGCACATTAGGTGATGTCCACTGACTGACAAGGCTCCTTTTAGACATGGTCACATACAAGAGTGTGCATCTGTGTGGTCAATGGGATTAATGGCTGTGGAAAGAAAGGCTGTTGGTTACAGTTAATTTTTCTTTTAAATAATATGCAGATGGATTCCTGTGGCAGCACAGTAACAACCTCTCCTTGAATTTCTGGACATACAGTGTTAGATGATTGAAAGCCTGGTTAATCAGGGGAGTCCTGCACCTGTATTGCTATCGCCTCCAGTTAGCGGAGATTTTGTGCGTGTTGAGTGTTGGAAATGTGTCTGCTTGTGCCACTGCCTGGGAGCAGAACAAACCCCCTCCTCACTTTGGAAGAAGGGCTCTTGGCACTTTGGCTTGAAAGAAAATTGCCATCTGCTAGAGGGTGGTGAGCCATTTGCTTCTTGTGAGGAAGCAGGTGTGCACAGAACTGTTGCGTGGCCGATGGTGAGGATCGGCTTCCTTGCTGCTCTGCAGGGCATCTAGGACCAGCCAGGCAGAGGAGAAAGGGATGTCTGCAGGGGAATGTGCCAGCCTGGGGACTGGGGTTTGGTCCTGCCACTCCCAGCATGAGATTTTAGCTTTTTAAAGATGCAGACAGCAGTTTTGGGCAGCAAGCTGGAGGTGTTACCAGTGTTCCTGGTGGATAGTGGGCAGTGAAGGCTTCTGCTGAGAGCAATAAGGCCTAATAGGTGCCCACCACCACAGGAAGGTGGGCATGAGGCTGCTTCCACCAAATTAATTGCTTCCTTTCAGCAGGTTTTGATTTGTACTTCTGTCATTTCACCCCAAATGAGGTTAATGATGCTGGTAGTGATAGCACATCTGGACTAGCACGGCTTGAAATAAATAACTCTATTAGGACTGGATGTTTTATGGTTTGTGGGATGCCATGTGGAGGAAGCTCCTTCTCTTATTCTACTGCTCACCTGCTAAGCAGTCAGAAAATATCTTTCAATTATGGTTTTGATGCTTGGGAACGGAACTTGTCTGGAAAGGAGCAAAGAAGTGGGGAGATGGCCCTGCTTGTCTTCTGCTACACTTGGCTGAGCAGAGAGACAGCTCCCTGGGAGGGCAATCTAGCCTGGTGAGTGACTGACAGCTAACGTCACTCCATCCCTGCGAGGGATTGAGCAGCCTCTGTGAGAACTTGTACCCAGTGGAAGCACAAACACCCAGTGTCCCTGCAAGAGCCCTATGTAGGCTTTGCATCAGTGGCAAAATCTGCTTTGGCGTGTGCGGAGGCAGCCTGAACGGCCCAGGGGAAAAAGAACAGCCCCAGGGAAAGGACCAAATGTTTTTTATAAGCTATTTACAATATTTATTTGGCATATAATTTTTTTCTCCATTCCTATCTCTGTTCCTGAATGCTTCCTGCCCACATCTCAAGTGGGCAAAGGGCAGATGTTATAGAGCAGGGCATTACTGCTTTCTTGCCTGTCCTTGTGACATCTCAACACTGTACCCTGCCTCCAACAATTCCCTTCAAGACTGTCGTTTCAGGAGCTTGAGGTTTTTCAACTGTATAAATTGAAGAATTATTAATTTAAATTCTCTTGGAAGAGCGTGTGCATTCCCTCTGAAATCAATGAGGCTTCTGCATGTAGACCTGAGGGTAGAAATGGACTCGTGCTTGGTGTTTGACAGGCAGTTCAGAAGCTTCCTTGTAAAGAATCTTCATGTGTGTTGTATGTATGTGTACAGCAGTCCCTCAAAATCAGAAGATGGTTACATGGGGTCTAAGTGGAAACCTGAAATTATATCCTTGAATGAACTTCCTGGTGTTTGGCTTCAAAAAGCCATCAGAAAGGCTTTTGAGGGCTTAAGTGCTGGGGCATCTGCACACTGTAACATTGTACATGTGCACAAACCCATACTATTTAGACAGTGGTTTTTTTGGCCAATGAAATAATCAAGTGAGCTGAAATAAAAGTCATTACCAAGCAAAATGCTTGCGTGAAATATTCAGCAAGAAAGAACAGTATTTGAATGGTTTGATATTTACTTTTCTGGGAGCCTCCTGAAAGCAAAATGTGTTTTGTTAGCAAAACTGTGGGTTCCTCTCTGGGGTGTTGGTAGTACTTTGTTGTTTTAGAGCTGTTCTGTAATCTAGCCTTCATCCTTAAGTTTATTATTGCTGGGTTGCATGGGGAATAGAGTTGTACAAATTGTTGTTACTGGAGAGTTGGTTTGTATCAAGAAGCTATTGGCATGGTTTTCTTTAGGCTGAATCATTTCATCTTTCAGAGGATGTGTGTGGATTTTCTTCCTAATTTTGACAATTGTCCTATGACTCTTCCAGTCCTAACTCAGCCAATATCTTTTAGTCATAAATATCATAAGAAATAAAAGGTATTTACCCAGACCAAAGGATTAATTCTTCTGCTGTAAAGCAAACTATTTCTCCCATCGACTGATGTGTGAGTGATCAGGATATTTAGCCAGATCAATTTGTGACAGGTGAAAGGGCTTCAGGGCAGATGACACAAGGCTCTGAATAGCAGTCAGGCCGGACAAAGGTTGCACGCTCTGTGGTTTCTGTATCTATTCATTAACTCTGCACAAGGTCATTATTCTTGCCTGTAGTTAGGCTACCATGCTGCCTCCTTGGAAGCTGCTTCTCAGTCTGGTAGGGACAGTGCAGGAGCTGTTGCACAGCACATCTTCCAGGACCATGTGAGATTGCCTCTCAGGAGAACCAGGATCAAACCTCCCTCCTGGAGAACTCCAGAGGACGTAATTGCTGATAGCAATCAGATGGGTGCTAAATAAGGCTATAAACCATTTAGTGCAATATCTCTGATGATGATAAAGCCTTGGTCGCAGTTTCCAAAACAGAAGTTGAGTTTGCATACCTCTAATAAGCCAAGTGCCTTTGCAGTAACACCACTGAAGTGTGTAGAGTTAAAACCAAGAAGCACAGGATGCGACATGATTTTTAGTTCTAATTTGTCAAAAATCCCTGAAGTCCTTTCAGTGCAAAGGAGATCTTTAAGAATGAGTTTCCCGTCCTGCCCCCCAGCCATGATCCTTTTGTTGTCGAAGAAGGGTGGGAATGGAGCTGCACTTTCCATGGACTAGGCTGGAGCTACTTTTGCACGAGTGTCTGTAATGAATCCACAGAACTTTGGATTTCCTTGGTTTCTGCTGGTGCCAAAACTCTTCTGCTACCTGATCCTGAACTGACAGTTGGGGAATTCATGAATCAATATGGGTTGTGCCTCCTGTGAGTATGTGTATCACTGTGATAGAAAACAGGGAGTGATGGATTACAACAGGCACGTTCATTTACCTGACAAAGGTTGTGTATCTTGAATTATTTATGAGGCTTCACAGCATGGTAGTAAATTTTGTAAAAGCAATGGAGTCCTGGTAATGTGAGCCTCTTCACTGCAGCTTCTGTAGTAGAGTTTTGCTGAGAAGGGACAGGAGGTGGGTGATGGAGGAGGAGGAAGAAACAGGCGGCAGGATAGAGAGACTGCTGTTTTCATGTGCAAATGATGAGGTGTGCAGAGCAATGAAGTGCGAATTAGTTAGATCATGCTGTGCATTGGAACAGAAATCTATGTAGTGTTAGAAAGCAACTTATACTTCAGGGAAGGCTGGCGGGGTAAGGATGGGGAGTACAGACACAAGGACAGAGAAGGGTGAACTGTCAGCTTCTCATCTGTAGGAATGTTCTTTGTAGGGGTAGTTTCCTTTAAGTCTATGCTCGTGTCAGTGAGGTTTTCTTACCTGAGTTCCACTAAGTGAAGGGTCAAACCAGAGTTGGCCAGACTTTTCTGTGTGGCATTCAGCATCTTGAAGGCCTGCAAGCATGCAGAGCAAGGGGCTGTGGACCAGAGGGATTTGCTCAGGATAACCTGGAAGATATGTGGCACTCAGGGACATTAAGTCAGTATTATCCAACAGGGAGAGTGAGGGCAACAGGAGTGGGAGTCCTGGCAGCAGTGTGCCAGCTTGCCTTGGTCCTTGCTGGAACACCATTTCTGAGCTAAAAATCAGTGATGTGGCAGGCACAGTACAGGTTCGCAGTGTAGCTGCCTCTGCGTACCTGATGTGTTGATAAATAGAGCTTTCCTTGCGCTTTCAGGCTTCCAAGCCTCTTGGCTTTCTGAGCACAAAGTAAGTTACCCCTTAAACTGTTAAATTGGTAGAAAAAATTGGGAAAGAGTGTTGTATCCATCTCCATTGAAGTGACAAATGAGGATATGATTTTCCTTATAAATACTAATGCCTTTCAACTCATAACAGAGCTGGCTCCTGGATCTTTTCTTGTCGCAAGCTGCCAGTCTGTTTTGCTGTCAGGCTCTGTTTCTTCTCCAGTGGGCACTTAATATTCTTCAGTCCAGAAAAATCCTGTATCTACACATTCAGTTTTCAAGGCAGAAAGCAAATCAAGGGGCATATTTCTAAGTATTTTTCAGATACATCCTTGTATAAGCCACTTAGGCTTCAAAAATGTCTAAAACGCTCTCTGATTTAAGATATTCTTGTATTTGAATTCTCCTATATTGAATTTCATATATTAATATCTCTGTATTGTGGCCAATGAACACTTTCTATACAATACAACACAGTGAGGGTCATCAGTGCAGTGCCTTGCTTGCATTTCTAATGTATGGTGGATTTGACAGACAGATTTTTGGCAGCTGTAACAAGGACACCAAAATAGAGTCAGACTTAAGCCAAGCAAAGCACCTAATATTCAACTTTATCAGGTGTTGAAGATTGAGTCAGATTCTGGGCTGTGAGTGGTTGAATGTCTTTTTATTGCTTCATAACAAACCCAGTAGACCCAGGAGGAGCCAAAGTACCATTTCCTCATATCTGAGGTAGTCATATAAATTAGAGGTCTCTACTGAGTGTTCACTGTAGTGTCACATTCTTGGGATCAGTGGTGGGGTGTGTGTGTGGAAAGGTATTGTGTGGGCCCGCGTGCTTCCAGGACCTCTGCATTGCCCAGGTAAAAGTAAACCTCCTGCAGCAGTCTGTCATACACACCAGGGGAAAAAAAGTGTGGAAGAAATAGCCTTTAATTATTCAAGATATGCAAGCTGAAGAGGGTTTCAGGACAGTGAGCTAGGCATGTGTTGTAGCTTCATGGGCATTCTGCTTTCCATTCCTCCCCTGCCTGCTCTGGGAAGGAAGGAGGATAGATTGCATGAGTTGCAGGGTGGGGGGAATCAATATTTTTTTTCTTTCATGCAGCTCTTAGTTTTTATTTATTCTGGTTTTGTTTGCTGGGAGTTCTTAATTGTTGATCAGTGACCAAACTGCTGACATTATTTTACCTCCCACAGAATGATGGCACTTCCAAGAACACAAACCAAAAGGGCATGAGCCCCAGAGGCTACTCCCTGTGTGCAGGCAGGGATGCTTTTATGCCCCACCTTGGCTGCGTGCTGTGGGACTGGTCGTGATTGAGCCATTCTTTGTGACGTTGGGTTTGTTACGATGCAGAAGAATTTTCTGTTGTCAGTCTTGCATGCTGCACTCTGCTACAGCTATGTTAGGTTTAAAAGCTGAGAAACAACAAGAAAATTTTTCAAGATACTGGAACAAATTCATCTCTGATGTAATGAGGTAGTGGGATTATACTAGGGCTAACTTTCAGGCCTTTCTCTTTTCACTTTTAAATAGTGATGGTTGTGTTTGCTTCTGATGATATTTTTTTTATTGTATGATGGAGAAAATAAATGCACCTAACACATCTACTGCCTGCTCATGCTTCAGTCCCAGTTTCTAAATAACCCCATTTAGCACCTGCCTGCCTGTTTGACCTGGCAACAAAAATGCTATGTTGGCATTTCTGACATCAATACCACCTTTTTACCCATCATTCTAAGGCTAAATTGAGCCCTTCTGTGTCACTTGCTCCTCGCTATGTTTATTTGTTTTATTCTAGTCTTTAGAGGAAAAAATCCAACCAGCTCAGTCTTACTCCTACTGTCTGCTAGGGACCAGGGCTCTTTTTCGTCACAAGTGGCTCTTTCCACAGATGAACCGATGAACCTCATACCCTCAACTTCTCCCTGCCCAGACAAGAGGATGGAGCAGACAGGTATGAAAGGGCTCTGACAGCTGTGTCTTAGCACGAGGTCTCAGTTCAGCTTTGTGGCTGCTGAGCTAGCTTGTACCTTTTCCCCTAGTTGTACAGCCTTGTCCCAACAACCTTGCTGGTGCCTTGTTTGCTCAAGTGGGCACAGTGTTCCCAAGCCAGTGGTTAGGCTGCATCCCAAGACTGATGCTCTGTGTGGAGCATTGCCTGGGGCAGCACTGGTGTGTGGGAATCTTCTTTTGCTGCCTTTCTTCTCTTTGACGCTGCTCCAAATGGAGCCTTTTGCTGAAAGCTGGTTTGTGCAGTTGATGAATGTGATTATGTGTGCTGAAAGCAGCCTTTTTTTATTTTGTAAGGGCCACTTAATAAATGTCACTTAGTTGGTGACTCTTAGGCAACTGAGTGCATGGCTGCTCTCTATTGAGAAGTAGCTGCCAGATCCCATCCTGCTTTCTGGAGTTGCAGCAGGATGGTGGAAGAACAGGTTTGCCACTTGCCAGAAAAGAGATGTGGTGTTTTTATGGTAGCTTATGTAATAATTGACTTTCATTCTTAGTTAAATATGCATATTGCTGTGTTTGTGCCATTTCAGTGATTAGATCCCATAAGATAGTAATGTTCTTGTGTGTGAAGTTTCTTCCAAAGAACACCTAGCAGCTGCAGAAATGAAAGGTTTAATAATTGGTACCTGCCCTTCTTCCAGAGGAATATCAGTGATTGCAGTGTGGTGGTGGTGAACTAAAAAGGGACCTGTTACAGGCTGTGAACAAGGTGCTTCAGCTGTTGCTTTATCTTGAGGCCCATGTTGGTGCCACAAGTAATGTGGATACCTGCAGTTTCTCTACTTAAAAGCATGTGTCCCTTGTTGGGTGAAGGATTTATGTGCTTTAGGGACTGGGTGGTATTGATGATGACAACTCTGTTGCTTCCTGCACTAGAGCAGCCAGTTTGTGGTACTGGATTAACTGCACTTGAAATGTTCTGAAGCTTGTGAAGGTCGTTGCACAGAAGTCCAGATCCCACAGTCAAAGGACTATTCCCAAGTGTGTAGTATCTTTTTTGCCTAACTTTCCACATGAAACTAACTTAACTTCCTCATATGGTTTGGCTACAATGTTTATTACAATTCTTTCACTTTTTCTTTTTTTTTCCTGCTGCTATGATGTTCAGGTTTAATACTTCTCTTGTAACAGTTTCTGAATGTTGGAATGCTTGCATTGCTGGCAATGATGTATAGTTAATCTTGCATGCAGATAGTTGTGAGGAGTCCAGACAGACTTCAGCCCTTGGTCACAAGCTTTTAAGTGTAGAAATTGGCTTGGAAATTGTTGTTAGAATTGCTTCTGTGTTAATGTGTTATACCTGTGTTATACCACAGATCCTGGCAGTATGTGGGTTAGCAAGATGCTTGTGGCTGGTAAGGAGGGCACTTTCTCACTTTGGAAGAGTCTCAGCAAAGACCTTGTCTTACACCTTTTCTTTGAGATTAGCACTGAGGAATTTGGCCCATTTTTCCATTGACAGGCCTCTCTTCCAGGTGTTCTCTTATCCCCAATTGGCCTACTTTCTATCCACTACACATTCAAAGGTGACCAACCTGTCAGTCTTGGCTAGCATCAGGAGAAAAGCTTGTGTGCTTCAGGCCTGTTCCCTGGGGAGACAAGTAATTCTTTCACAGCACCGTTCCAATTGCTGTATGAGTGTCTTGTCCTGTTCTCCATCTTCCACTCCTTAAAAGTTTGGGGTTTTTTTTACACACACTTTGTAATGGCACTTGAACTATTGTTCATTTTGCTGATGAAACTAAGGCTTCAGAGACTCCAGTATGTTAGCGGTGGAGGAGGAAATGCAACCCAGATCATGTAATTCCTCCTCCTCTGTTCTTCCAAATGAATTAATGCTCTTTGTTTCAGGTTAAATGTTTCTTCTGCTACTTACTAACAAGACATCAGGTTCAGCTGCAAGAACAGAAGCGTGGCCAGGAGGATTTGGACTCCAGGGACAGTATCTGTCCCTTTCTTTGCTATGGGAAGAGTGGGAACTGTCCTTGTGGCTGAAAAGCTTTTCAGAAGGACACTGTCCTCTGGCAAATGCCTGGACATCAAAGCTTGGACAATGCTATTCTCTACAGTTAGATGGAGGGCAAGAGGGCTTGCTGCCGAGTGCTTAGTGTGCTTAGCACTGGGGTTTTGCAAATTAAATGGGTGCCCTCTGCTGCATAAGCCCTACATTGGCTGCTTGCACCGTGTAAATTATGGTCAGGCACCTTTCCCAAGAAATGCTCTCTTTAAAATTGCATTTTTGTGCTGATGATGCACTTGTGTAGAACTTGATCTCTTGTGCTCATTGCTTCTTTGTGGCAGGCACTCACCAATGGGACTGGTTACTGGGGGAGCTGTAGGACAGTAACTCCTGGCTGTCCTTTGGATGTTTATCCCCTCAGATGGTACCTGAGATAGCTGAACATTTCCCACTCCCTGTGTGTGTCTCAGACAGTCTAGAGGCCATTAAGCTGGGTAATTTACATGCTTCTTGATCCTGTGCCTAGGGAAATACATTTCACAGGTAATTTCAAATCTCTTGGCATGTGAAGAAGTCATTATTCTAAATAGAAAGGGGCTGGTGATGTCGCGGGCCCCATTGAGAAGACCGCATTAGATACTGGGATTTTTCTCTCTTATATAAAATAGTCTGAGACATTATATTTGTAGGGCTTTTGAATGTCAGATGGCTTTGGTTTTAATGTCATTACTGGTTTATAAAAGCATAAGATAGAATTATCTTGTAATCTTAGATGTCAGTTACATGTGAACATATTGTGTGTGAGGGCTGGGACAAGCCCTGCTCTGGGGTATCCATTGGTGTGTGAGTTTCCTCCTTTGATGTTCCAGTGCTGTCTTCCAAGGGCAGACATAAAATTTACCATCAGCAGGTTGAGCTGCAGTTCTGACTCTGCTCCTGAAAGCCTTTCTGGATTTGAGACTACTGCTTCACATTCATAGCTCCACTCTCCCCTCCTGAAGAAAAAAAAAAAAAAAAAAGGAAAATATCTTCGTCAGACGTGTTAGGAGGATTTGACAGTTTAAGGTTGATAAGTCCTGTCAAAATGATATTTGATAGGCTGTTGTGCTATTTGTGCTTTAATTGTGATAATTGCAATGGTGAGGGAGTGTGGATGGTGACTGATAATTGTGAAACAAGGTTGTGGGTGCAGTGCTGGCTTATTATCTTAAGACATCTGGCAAGGAAAGCGACACATCTGTACTTAGGCTCCAGTAGAGTTTCCTAGTGCTCCTTCCCTGCTGAAAGGAAAGACAGCTTGTTGCAAAGTGAGAGTTTCTTGCAGCAGGGGGAACTCTCAAGGTGCTTGGCAAAGCGTCCTTGTTACTAAAGGTGCTCCAGCACAGCATCCTTCTTCCATGGGGTCCTCCAGGAAAGGAGGTGTGGCTTTTCCAGTGTGAAAAGCTGGCTTCAGATGGAGATGGGGAAACGGAGCTTGATGGACCAATGCACTGAGTATGTACAATAAATCCTGTAGTATCTTCTGAGTATTTCCAGTGTGGTTCAGTCACCTCCATTTCAGTTGTCTTGTATCCTTTTCAAAGGGAAAGTTGTACGTATATGCTTTCTTCCTGTGGAGGGAGAGTATTTGCCCTAGCAGGGGAATGGGGAAGAGGAGAGAGGAGGTGACCTGTGAAACCCGATGGCTCCATACCTGTTTCTCTAGTGCTCTGAAGTGATGCAGCAACACAGGGACAAAACCAAAGTAAGCTATATGCTTCCACTATCCCTGCCTCAGAACATGTCTGGGTGCCACCTTACAACAGGAGAGGTCTTGCAGAGAGCTTTTAGATGTGTATTGCAAAGTAGTGAGGTAATGGCATAAAATGCAGTAAACATTTTTTTTTTTTAATGCTCTCCACCCCCACTCCTTTTTTCTTTCATTGCTGAAAGGGACTAATACAATGAAGAGCTTCTGCAAATGAAGGCGACCGCATATGAAATAACAGGGTTCTGGGTGTTTGGCTGGTGAGAGATGCAATGAGTGAGCATTGCTAAGTGCTTTATAATAACAATGATTACAACTCTCTCTTAGGAGCCAGGAATCTCTCAGGTAGGGGGATGGTGGGGACAGGGGTTGTTTAAGATGGGAGACTTAACTAGATAGACATCTAGTGACAGTGACACCCAAAAGCCCTTGAGGAATGTTGCATATGATGCTGTGTGAGGCTACTCCAAAAGCCCCAGGAGACTTGGATTAACATGGTTAGAAGCTGAAGAATAATGGCAATGGGTGCCCCTAAATAGCTCTTGTAGTAGGAGGTCTTTGTGGCAGACATTAATGATATATTTTCTTGGTAAGGAGAGAAGTTGGGAGACACAAATTCAGCAGAGGTCTGACTAGTCCTCTATCAGACTCCTTAATATGGCTTGTATTTTAGTGATCAGATGAACAGTTGTGTACCTAATGTTTTTCTGATCAGCTGAAATCTGAAATGGGAAGAGTGGATGCTGAAAGGAGTCCTCCAGTGTCCAGCTGGCAAGAGTTACCCAGTGTGCCATTTTCAGCTTGGTCACGTTTGTATTTTGCTGCAACTCTCTATAGTAGTGTGACTTTTCCTGGCAGCAGGAGCATCGTTGGGTGGAGTACCTTGTGTGAACAAGAGCTTGTTGAGAAGCTCACTCTTGTCAGGGGCTCTGGTCAATCTTTTATTTCCTGCTTGCCATGATGGAGTAACATCTGTCCCTCATCCTTTAAAGAACACTCTAGAGAAATGAGAGATGACTACAATATGTATTCAAAATTCCATTCCAGCCATCAGAACATGGCACTCCTTTATCATATTTTGCCCCATATCTTGACCAGACTCTTTACACAAGTGACCCAAGCAAAGAGAACTGTTTGACTTTGTCCAGTATCTTACTATTTGCATAGCCAGGAGGTGGTTATTTTGAATTATTCTAAAGTCTCGCAGGAGCCTGCATCAGCTTGGATAGTTCTGCTATTGCTCATCAGTGATACAGGAGCACGGGGCAACTTGTAGCATCTAATGACAAAGCTATTTGCTTATGCTTAGATGATAGTGTTCTGGTAGCACAATACAGAAACACTATCTGGACTGTCATCTTCTGGCTTTCTAGACTGATGTACTCAAGTCACAGCTTCATTGTTTCTTCAGGCTGTGGGAAAAGCTCTCCCATCTCTAACCAAAAGTGAAAGTCTTGCAAGGTGTGGCTGTTTTGTCTTCTGGGGTGGTTCAACCTTGTATCTGGTGACGAGGATTTACTGGAATGAGCAAGAAGATGCAACAAGCTATTTTACGTCTGTCTAGCTCCCAAGAGAGTAATGAATTATACACAGAACAAACAAATAACCTGATGTCTTTTGTTATATCATAAAGGACTTTAATAATTCATGTAGCTTACAAAATCCTTACTAAGACCTACCCTGTAACCTTATCTTTGCCATGGGGGATGGGATCTTCATCTTCCTCTACTCAGATTGCATCTCTAAAACAGGAGGAGTTAGCGAGGAGTAAGGTTGTGTCATAGAACTTCACCATTATAATGGGTTGCAAAGCAACGTGCTAGAGTTATCACCCATTGGGGTCTCAAGGGGTGCTGAAAATGACAACCAACTGCACTGGGTGAAATTTATGCAGGTAGTGTGCTCCAGAAAACTGACACCTATTCATTTATTTATTAATTCATTGTGTTTCAAGTTCAGATTTGTGACAGGCTATGAGATTAGAGGTCCATCTCTAATCCTGTGCAACAAGAGTGCAAACATGGTGGAACCTGTGGGCTTCTCTCTTCTCTTGATGTGCATCAGCAAGTGTGCCATAGAAATCTAGTTTCAAGATGTAATATAAGAGTGTAGCTTTCAAGAAAGCCTGGAGGCTAAGACATTAGGCTAACTTTGGCTTTGAACTGTTAATTATTTGGGATAGCATGTTGCTGATGTCACCAGTACAGCTCTAGTAATGGTAGTCATTGCTTTTTGTTTTATTTTGCTTGTGTTACAGTCCCGGAGTTGTGTGCTGGGGCTTCTGCCACCATCACGCAAGAGGTCAGTGAGTCACCCATTGAAGTTCCCATTTGAAGGACCATCACCATAGCAGCAGGAACAGTTGATCTGGGTCCGCAGATATAAATTCAATAACTATTTTATTCCTGTTGCAAGGCAAACAAATTTAATTTTGCTTATACAGTTAAGTGGATTGATTAGACTCTCCATATGGCAGAGGACTTGTTGCTGAAGTTTTTCTGTCTCCACTTGAAAACAGCAAACTGGTGCACCATTTTGAGGTGCCCAGTTCTGCTTCCACTTACAGAAGCATGAGTTGGTGACAATGTGCTGAGATCAGATTTACCACTTAAAACTGTGAGGATTAATTGCTGCATATTGTCAGTGTACTTGGGGATCCTTATATGGAGGTTCTGCCAGATAATGCTCTTTAACATCCAGCTATTCATCTCAGGATGGCTGCATCATTGAGCGATGACATGAAGATGAACTCTAGGCTGATAAGGATGGAAGGGACTCGCTGATGGGGTTCATGGCTGGAGGTGCCTTTTGGGAAGATACTCTCCTCTGCCATACAGTCTGCAGGACGTTTACTGTGGTTGCTTTGCCATTTATTCTTTTCATTGCTGTACTATGGGAGGTGCGTGCACACATTAGACCAGAAGAATACAGTGCCTGTGTGGAGGCCTTTTGAAGCTCTGCTGGGCAGATGTACCAGCTAATACATTCAGTGACTTCTTTCCTTTTTCTGTTGGCAAATCACCCACCAACAGATTGCTATTTTCCTCAAACCTACTCTTAGGCTTTAAATTATTCACCGAGTTGTCCTTTGGCCTCTAGCTCCTTTGCTTATCAAATACTCCAAATCAGCTTTTTGTAAAGTTTGAAATTTAAGATATTTTGATTGGACATGGGGTTCTCAAAGAATAGTTATGGCTCTTGTCATACTAGGAGGGCATTTCAAGTGGGGTCCTGCAAGGATCTGCCCTGGACCTACTTTTATTCAATGCTTTCATTAATAACTTAAGCAATGGCATGGGAAATAGGCTTCTAAAATTTTCAAGTGACACTGAGCTATGAGGGGTTGGATGTACCCTGGAAGGCATTATCAGAATTCTAAATGATCTAGCAAAATTGAATGGTGAGCTGGATATCAGCAAAATGAAATTCAGTGAAAACAAATGCAAAGTGCTGCACTTAAGAGGGAGAAATCAAATGTACAAATACAGAATAAAGAATATTTGTCTTAGTAGCAGCGTGGCAGAAAAGATCTTGAAAATTACCATGGATCACAAACTTTGAATCAATGAAATGCTCTTGTAGCAGAAGGGCATGTTTATTCTGCAGTGTGCAGTAGTTTCTTGGACAAGACTGGGGAGATGGTATTTTCCTCCTCATACAGCACTGGATATGACTTTTGAAGTACCTGATACCTGTTTTTTGACATGAGCCTTTGAACATGTAGGTAAAATATAGATAATACAGAGCAGGGCAACATAAAGGGTGAAAAGTTTTAGAAACACTGCAAAAGGGAGAAAGCTAGGAAAAAAAATAGTTTCGAGTAGAAAAATAAAGAATTGGAAGTCAAAGGATGCAACAGAATAGGGATCTTCCAGTTCTTAAGAGCTTCTCATAAGAACTTTTCAGTGTCTGCTATAGGTGGGATAAGTGGGAAGAGGGAAGTGATATTTAAAGTGGGTAAGAAGGGAACTTTTTCATAACATGGTGAAAAAGGAACTGGAAGAAGGTACTGGGGGAATCTCGAGTTCACCTTCAGCGAAGGATTCAAAGAACATATTATCCAGTACTTCATGTGGAGCGTTCAGGTGTTCAGATGTCCTAGTGCAACTAACAGTGGAAGAGGAATTCCAAAAGCCCCTGCCATCCCACATGTCTCCAGCTGACTGAACACCTGTTCTGTTCTGTTTCTAGATTGAGTTAGACCTTAAATGGTTAATGCTTCTGTTTTCCAATAGAGTAATTATATTTAAGGAAAAATTTTCTGGTTGTTCTAAATGTCACTGGTGGCAAGTTGGCAGTTACTGTTGTTTTTCCCCTGGGTACCAACAAGAATATTTGTGCTTGAGAATTGTTAATGAAACACAAAGTTTCTGTGTAATTGTTAAACTGTTTTCTCCTCACTTTTTTCTCAGTTTTATCCTGCAGGTTGAGAAAACTCCCCAGTCATCCTTTTTTATGGTGGTGTATTTTTTTTTTTGACACCCATGCCCTACTGCGAAAAAAATGGTAAAGATGAAGCAGCGAAAAGATAGGACAGAGAAACAGGCACAAAAAGTTAGTCTTCTAACTGAGGAGGACAACATACTTTGGTGACAGAGCTGAATTTAGAACACACTATCTCGGTATCTTTCCCCTTTGTGTTTCTTAAAGGCTTTCCTTGAGATACAATTTTAATATTAATTCATCCCTTCCTTCTCTGAAAATAACGTCAAAGATGCTTTCTTATTATAGAGGAGGCCAGATGGTGTAGGTGAATAATGTCTTGACAAATATTAAGAAAACACTAGTCCAGGAGGCTTGAAAAAAGCAGCAAAGCTTTTTTTCCCCACCCCTCCTTTATATTTTATATGCCCCAACCCTGAGTAAGGGTTGCTGTGGCCAGTAGAAGGGCACAGGTGCCTGTTGAGCAGAGGTGGACAGGTGGGATGCTTGGCTTCCTGGACCCAACTGCAGCAGCAGTGACTTGTCACCTGTGCACATACTTTAAAAAGGAGTCTTAAAATGACAGAGTGGGAGGCTTGGTAATGTCTGGAAGCATGATCAGCAAGTTATATGGTTATTTTGAAGGAAACAGGTACTCTCTGGAAGTTGTATCTTCAGGTTAAAAAAAAAAAAAGGTAACTTGTTTTTCCTTGATGGGTAAATATTGTCTCACGTGGGGTTTTGTCACCTAGGTATGTAAGATATGCAGAAAACTTGGAGGGGGCACGAGTGTGCACATATACACGTGGGTACTGACACATGCACTATTATGGTTAAAGTATTAAGCATCTTGAAGGAATAAGCCAATTATAAGAAGTTCCTGCACAGCAAAAATTAGACAACACAGTAATTAATAACCTTATTAAATAGCAATATTTGGGCACTGAACCAAAGCGTATGAATCAGAGTGAAGCATTCTTGGCTGAACACACCCCGTGAAGTGTAGACACTTGTACAGAACACTCTCTGTGTAGAACGCAATAATCTTTTGGGCAGTATATCTACTTAGCAAGTAGTTTTTCCTCTTGTCCTTTCATGTTTGTGGCAATCTTTCTCTTTATTTTCTTGGACCAGGAAGACAGCAAGAGAAAAGGACTGAGTCTCCTATTTATTTTTTTTTTTTTAATATCCTTCCCCCCTGCTCGCAGTCAAACAAGCACTCTCCTCAGGCTTCTTTAAAAAATAAGTGTCCTCAAGCAGAAAACTAATTTTCTTTCCTCTTACTTCTCCTTTCCTTGAGCCTTTGAGAGGCCTCTTGCAAGTTACGTTTTGTGTAAATGCCTTACCTTCCCCTTGGTTAGACATAGAGGTGTGACTGCAGCTTGTGAAGAGCCTGCCCCATGTACCCTGAGCCTCTAAGGAGCAGAGGGACCCTGGGTTGAGCCGTGCTGGTACGTACTCATGATGCTGGCCACAGGCTGTTAGTGCATGGTTTGCACTGGTGACTTGTCTGCAAATGTCTTCAGCTTCTCTACGTAAGGCCAGGACTCCAGGCTGCCATCTGTTGTATGCACAAGTGTGGGAAGACGTGGGCCAAGGACAGCCTGTCTTCTGTCTTTCCAGGCAATTCTCATTTTCTTCTGAAGCCACACAGCTGGAGCAGTGGTGTAGCTTCACAAACCACTGTGGACATGAACAGAAGTCTCTGCAGATGCTTGAGTCACCTAAAACATAAAACATGCCCCAACCCTGAGTAAGGGTTGCTGTGGCCAGTAGAAGGGCACAGGTGCCTGTTGAGCAGAGGTGGACAGGTGGGATGCTTGGCTTCCTGGACCCAACTGCAGCAGCAGTGACTTGTCTCCTGATGTACTGCTTGTCACAGTAAATAGTTCTGAAGCTTTGCTGCTTTTTTCAAGCCTACTTAATCTAATCTTTAAGAAAAATCAAATATTCAAATTATTAAATCAATTAGCATTTTTGCAGTTTTGTTTGGTGAGGCAGTGATAAATGGTGTTGTGTTTTCAATAATCACTTATGTCCCTTGTTAAATGTTGCACAGGAGGCTGTAGAATATACAGGGGAAGGAAACAAACCCCTTTTTTTCAGTGCAAGAGATATTTAATGTATGTCCTGAATGTGTGTGATCATGCTTGTGCATACAATAGTTGTAGTCTTTAGCTTGGAAGAGACCTATGGAGACTCCCCTGCAAAGGTAGAGCCAGCTGGGATGATGGGCATCACTGGGATGTGTGGTGTGTGTCCCTGCTAAAGAGGGAACAGGGGATGGCAGGGCCACCAAGCTCTTTGCTTGGGGTTCTTGTAATCACAAAGCTACTGAGTGCAATCACAAGTAGTTGAGCTCAAAGATTTTTCTCCTTGCCTGTGTTAATTCACTACAGAGGGCACTAAAGTGGTGCATGGCTCATAAAGAGAGCCTGGTGGCTTTCTGTGAGCAGCACTATATCCATGCTAGTGGCTTCCCAGTTGGTGCATCAGCTGTTTTCTTTATGCTTTATTAGTAAATGCCATTTCACAAGAGCAGCAAGGCACTCCAGTCTGTGTGTTTTGAGGAGTTATTGCTCCTCAAGTCCTGTAGTACCACCGAAGGCGTTCAGTAATGGGCCAGAAATGCAATGACTGTCATGTCTTACTGCTTATGGCTTCCATAGGAGACATGCTTCAAAGAGAAATCTCCATGTTCTTAATCTGGCTATCAGTTTCTTTACCCTCTTCATCCTTGCTATGGTCACATCTTGCATAAAATTTTAGAGAAAAACAAGAGGCTGAAGGTCAGCTGAGACAGAATCACAATGGATTTTATGTATTTGTTTGCTTTTTTAATGGTTGCTTTCAACTCTGCTCCTATGAGTTGCTGTTGAGGGAGCTGGGGTTGTTTAGTCTGGATAAGAGGAAGCTGAGGAGAGACCTTATAGCTCTCTACAGCTACCTGAAAGTTTGGACCGAGGAGGGGGACAGCCTCTTCTCCCTGGTGATGTGTGACAGGACCAGAGGGAATGGATGCAAGCTGCGCCAGGGGAGGTTTGGGATGGATATTAGGAAACATTTCTTCCCTGAAAGGGTTATCAAACATTGGAATGGTCTGCCCAGGGCAGTGGTGGAGTTGCCATCCCTGGAGGCAGCATTTAAATGGTGTGTGGACCTCAGGGATATGGTTTAGTGGTGAGCTTGCAGTGTTAGGTAAAAGGTTGGACTTGATGATCTTGAAGGTCCCTTCCAACCAAAGACATCCTGTGATTCTGTGTGATATGGCAAATGAGATGGAAACTCCAAATTCTGGGATGTGGCCCACTGAAGACTTCTGATCATGGACATTACCAGGGCTAGGGGGACATAGTAATGGGGTCAGATATACACAAGGGCTTTTGCCAGTGCTGTGGTGCGGGTAAGGAATGAGCCAGTTGGAAAAAAGAATTTTTACTACCACTGGTCAAAGTTCTCATAGAGCCACAGTACACCAAAAAAAGAAGCTGCTTCTGCTATTAGATTTTTTTGGTTTTTTTTGTTTTTAACTCTAGAAACCTGGTGTCAACTATGCAGGAATCCTCTCTTGCCTTTTTTTGATAGTGTAATACACTTCTTTTTTCCTAAATATTGGTATCTAAACCTTGTACTACAAGGCTTAGCTGGACTTTTTGGGAAACTGCTGATCTGTAAGGTTGAATGCTAAGTAGCATAAGGCTGCCCAATTAAAGGGGCTTGTTCTTTCTTATGAATGAAAAATCCAATGGCTTTTCCCTAAAATAGTAGTACTTGGGGCTGAGGCAGGGGGTGGAATAAGTTTTAAATTTTAATTTTTTAAAAATAAATCTGCTGACTAAATTTAAATTAATTTTAAATCCCAGCCCAACTGAGCGCTCAGTGTTGCTTTTGCATATACCAACAGAGTAATACTGATGCTTCTGTCTCCTCTGTAACTAATCCCCTCTGAAGTCTTGGATATACGTGACATTTATGTGGATCTGAGCAGTTGTTAATGTTGATGGATAGAGCTCAAGATGGACAGTAATTTTTCCCTTGCTGCAGTGGTGTGGGTGTTCCTGGAGGGAGCTGACACAGGCAGGTGTCACTGAAATCGAGGATCTTGCACAGAGCTGGAAGTTAAGGAGTGGTGTCAGCTCCATAAGTCCTCAGTGCGGTTTCTTGGACCTGTGGCTGAGTATGAGCATATAATTGATTTATTTTTTTTTCTTCAGTTCGCTGGACAAACTCAAGGGAGGAGGTGGGGGTTGGAGGGAATCAGTTTTGGTGTTTCAAGGCATTTTTTTAAATGAATGGCTTGTGTAAAAATACTTCTTTTTTTTTTTTTTTTTTTTCCAAAATACTTCAGAAGATTTATGGGTAACTTTGGACAACCTGAATATGCCTCTGGTAGCAAATGAAGTATTTGATTTACAAAGGGAAAAAAGTCCAAACAACCCAACTCCCCTCAGTTCTTTTTGTGACCCATTATCTTTACACTGGCAGTCCCACAGAAGGCTTTACTTTCCCTCCTTTGACAGCAAGGTGGGTCTTAACCTCTTTCCTTCCCTGGATTTCCCTTCCTCTAACAGCCAGGCTCCCAGGGGAGAAGACAGCATTGCCTCTGCAGGAATGTGGGAAATAGCATAAGTTACGCTGGGAAGACTTGGCATACGCCATTAAATCTTGTTTTCATCCACGGTCTTGTATGTTATTAACTGGCATTAATTTTGCCTGTGTGAGTAACATGCATCTGTCTTCCAGTCTCTCCTTCTGTCTCTGTTTGTCCCCCTTCCCCACATGAACGATGCTTCAGCTCTGTTCTGCTGGTTGTCTCAGGCATCTTTCTGCTTGGATGTTTCTGCCCAGATTTTAGGCCATGCTGTATGATTTAGAATTCTCCATGGGCTTGTTTCTTAGTTGGGTTTCTTTGCTCCTTGGTCTCCAGGGGAGCCCCTTCTGTGGCTTTGTGGGTGGTGGGGGAGTGTGTGTGGGCTGCCAGGGGAATGTGTCTCTTCCATGAAGAGTGAAATCGCTTGATGAACCTAACCAAAGTGCAAAGCCCCTGAGCTGGTCTGCTCCCTCTCATCTTTGCTTTGCCGCACTGCTGTCCATACCTTCTTCTCCTTGGGCTCCTTCCCTCCTTTCTCTTTGTCGTGCTGAGAGATGAATGTTGCTGTGGGAAAAGCACCTGTTAACAGCAGTGACCAGTGGTGCAGAGGCAATCAAGTGTTGATTTTTCCAGGTCAGATGGGAGATTTGATGCTTGCGTGACCAGTGGCTGGAGTCAGAAAATCTCATTAAAAGAAGGAGAGCTATCAACTTCTGTGGATTTAGAAGAGGGGTTTTTGTTGTTGTTTTTAACTTGGTGGTGTTACTGTAAGTCGAAATCTGTTCAGTCGAATATATCAGAGGGTGGTGTTCCTGTTGAAAGGACTGAGAGCCAGGTCCCTTGCTGTCCAGGGCTCGAGACAAAGGAGATGCCACGTGGCACCTCCTGGCCTTACCATTGTCCCACAGTGCACCTGGCAGAATTGGTGCACTCAGCTTGGGTTTAGCTGAAGGTGGGAAGCAGCTGAGCCCTTGGGCACTTGATGAACTGTGCTTGGCTTCTGTCTCTGCCCAGGTCTCTTCTGTTGTGCCACAGTGATAGTTGATTGCCACAATAGGACAGACACCTCTGTCCTGCCTTGGCTCTGCATTTGCTCTCTACCCCAGAGCCCTGCTGAAGCAGTAAGCTGTTTTCTGTATGCCCCAGCACTTCAACCTTGTTAATCACTTGGGGCTTAAATAATTATTTACTGCAACTGTTTTATATAAGGAGAACAAAAAAACACCCATGCCTTGCAATTTTTGTTGTACCTTTACCCCCTTTTTCTCTCTGTGGTGCCTTCTGCATAAATTCTGAAGTGTTGAAATTTATAACCTGCCCCAGCTGTAATTCTCAAAGCTGCATGTTCTTGGTATTCTGCCGGCGCCTGGTGCTGCAGAAAGAGAGTGGTTAACTTAGCTGAGGGCACTGATTTCTTCCCTCTCCCTTCCATCACCTTGCTTATCTGCTAAGTGTCAGGGCTCTGACTCTTTCTCTCTCTTTCTTTCCCTTTCTCTTTCTTTCTGTCTCTCCATCTCTTGCAGTATGCAGTACTGGGCCAGGAGGCTGGAACAAGAGATTGATGGAGTGATGAGGATATTTGGTGGAGTCCAGCAGCTCAGAGGGGTAAGCTGTCTGTCTTTTACCTGTGCTGCCTTCTTTGTGGAAATTGTTCTCATCCATGGAAATCACCTGTGTGAACACTTGCAATAAGTCACCCTCTTGGCTCACCCCATGTGCAGGGTCATGTCTGGCTGTGCTTCTGGTTGCTGGTCAATTTGATGCATTTATCATGTGTGTGGGAGTGAGCATGTTTTGTATCTGTCTGTCTCTTGGGCTGCATGTTATTACTATCTGAGCCCATGGGGTTTATTTTCCTATATGACACACTGAATGCATCTTAAATCCAACTAACCTTTCCCTCAGGGACTGAAGGTAGTTTAATTTGTGTGTTAACTTTAAACTTCTGTTGACAAAGCAGGAAATGTTCAAAGGATAATTTGACTAGCTGTTGGAAGCTCTGTATTTTTAATATACATTGGAGAGAAAACTAATTCTTGTTTGGCTTCTGTTGCCAAGTGCCACAAAACAAAACCATGTTACTGATGCTGGCATCCATATCCTGCTCCCTGACTTAGCACTAGGGCCCAGGTATGGCAAGCTGTAAAAGCCAGACTTCGCTTTTCCTGGCAGTAGTGCTCTGGGTTGGGTTAGGGCAATAACAGAATGGCTTCATCGTGGTTTATTAGGTTTATGGATCAAAGGGTCTTTAAGACCCTCCCTGTTTCCCCTTCCTGACAGTGTTGTGCTGGCTAGGTGATTTGAAATTTGGGTTATGGTGTTAATCTAATGAAAATGTGCTTCTTTAGCATGATAAATTTGTTGCCCCTGAAAAAAGCATGGGGTGTATTTGTGTTTTCTTGTGGCAGTGACATCTTCTCAGATACCAGATTTATGACACTGTTGCTGTCTGTCTTACACTAATAGTTATACTGGCTTCAGTGGAATTGATCAAGTTTTATACTGTGGATTATAACCCAGTGTCTAAACACAGAAGTTTCACTATTTTCTTTTAAATGCATTTTAAAATGAGTTTCTTGCAAAATTCATTTGTAATTCATCCATATTTGAGCTCTAGAATAGTGTATCTGGGCTTTGCTTGCATTCATTTCAAGTGAACTTCAGCTGGATTGATGTCATCTTCATACAGAGCATGAAAAGTGTATACACCGCTTTGATTTGATCAAATATTTTTGATTGTACCTGTGCTTTTGTGCAATGCAGTTCTGCATGTTGGCAGGGTCTTAGAATTGGTGCCGGGGCTGCAGGTTTTCCAGGCAATAAACAGTCACAGCAGCCAACACACTCTTCAGCAGAGCACACTTAAAAAACCAAAAGACTGCTACTGTGTTTTGTACATGTCCTCTCTTACAATTTATTCTTATTAGCTTTGATTTTGCTCCTTTGCATGTTAAATAGGTATATCGTGTAATTTTTTTTAATGCCATAATTAAATAGAAATTACACCTCCAATTTGCCAGCACTTGACTCCTATTGGCCAGTCAGTTAATTACAGGTAAGAGAGCTTCCCACTTTTCCTGTTTAATTTTTCTGGTAGAACATGGTGCATCACTTTATTGGATTAATGCCAGATAAACTGACTACAGAGGGGTTTTGGAAATCTGTTTTGGAACCTTCTTGTGAAAGGGGTAGTGTGCATGACTGTTGTATCTGGTAAATGCCTAAACCACCTGAAGCCAAGAAATAAGCTACTGAGAATTCCAAAATGCAGCTGTTAAAACACCAGAAAGGACTAGCAGAGGCTGTCAGTGGATCTCCAGGGGGAAATTGGGATGTGGGGTTGAGGTTTGGTTCTTAAATACAGTATCAAATGAATGACACAAAGACCACATCGCTTGTTAGCGCAGACTGGCATAGCTTCACTGATGTGAAACAGCACAGAGTGCTTCATCCTGAAGAACTTGGAGCTGTACTTGCAGGGAGTCCTCTTACCCACCAGTTACAGTTTCATATGAACTGCAATATGGGAGCTGTTTAATGTCATATGGTGGTACTATACACCACTCTCAGATACGGATAAAAAATTAACCAAACAGATCCATATTCTGCTGCATCCACACTTAAGAATTAGTTGCCGCCCTCTAAATTTTAAGGTTGTGATGTGATCTGTGCTCCCTTTATTGTAAAGGTCGCTACCTTGGCATGACTTGGATTTGGTAGCTCACATTGTTCCATTGTCACATTGGCTTCCAACCAGGATGGAGGTGTTGGATTCCAGTACCAACTTGCAGAACTGCCCTGTGCCCTGATGCAGGGCAAGCAGGCCAAGGGCAGAAAGGAAAGACACTGCAAGAGGAGTAGGGGGAGCTGAAACATCCATCTAGCTGGGAACAAATCCCCCCACTGGGATTTCTCAGGAAGGTTTATTAAGCAAGAAAAGGTCCAAGTGGGGCAGAAAAGATAATGAAAAATGGGGCAAGTGGAGCCTGTTTTTTCCCAATGCTTGCCGATATTCCTTAGGGTTGCCATATTGGCCTGGAACATTTAAAGTGCCTGGGGGCGGGGGGGGGCAGCTTCTGTGCATAGTGTATAGGGAGCCATATTTGAAGTAGGGGAAAAGGGCTTCACTGACACCTAAGACAAAACTGGCCTTTCTGAACTCAGTGGGGTCTGCTGTGCAGGTGGTGGGTCCCACTGCCGCCTCTCATGGGTCTGTGAAGCCTGTAAGTTCTGGGAGTGGTGCCATGCCAGAAGGGGATCTCCCCTTTCCAGTTCAGGCCTAACTATTGAAATGACAGATCAGTAAATAATAAAATTTCCCTCTTCCCATGTTTGTCAGGTTAACTTACAAATTATTTTTTTTTGGGTTCCTGTGAAAGAATGTGAACCTGTTCTTTGGTTATTGACGAAAATCATTTAACTGTTGTGGCATATGAGGCATGAAATTTATTGTCAAAAATGAGGTGTCCAGGACCATAATAGTGCTGAATGTTTTATCTCAGTGAAGTGTTGCTCAGCCAAGAATTATTTTTATTTTAACTCTTCAGTTATTTCCTAGAGTTGGGATACTAAATCCCATATGCCTCTGCTTTCCTCCTCTCCTACAAGGAGGATGGGCAGTTATCTCATATGCTTCCCCTGGGAAGATTATTCAAGCTTACACTATTCGGATGCATCTTTGCACAAGTGGACTATTTTTCTATAGCAATTACAGAGGAGAGTGAGAAGCTCTGAGATGCAGTGTTCAGGGGCTCTCTCTTCAGCTGTTGAGATACCACCTCATTTCTCTTCTGAAGTCCAGACCTTGAAAACACCAAAGTGCAAATGTTCCTGTCTGCCAGACTGGCTGTGGTGGGGCTACCCACCTATCTGAACACTGTGGGCTTGGGGTTGTAGGGAAGACTGTGGCCATGCTGAGTTGATTCTCTGCGTAGTGAAGTCAGCATTCATCCCTCTGCGTGCTTGCAGCGCACTGTCATGCTGGCTGGCTGGTTGCTCCAGGCATGCCTCAAAACAAATGCCAGCACTCAGACATGAGGATATGTTGCTTTTTCTCTGTCCTCATCTCCCTTGCAGCTCACTAGAGATAACCAAGAGCACAAGTCTTTGCTAATTGAACTCTTGACTGGCACAATGACTGTGGAACCCTAAAATGTTACTGGTTAGGTTGAAATTCTTTAAATAATTATGCCTAGAATAAGGAATATTACACTAAAAATCCAACTCCATGACTTATTTCTGTTCTTATTCTGTTAGTGACTTTTTCCGTGGCTATGGTGGACTCTTCCTCACTTTGCAGGACAAAAAAAATAATGTTTGATTAAGACATTTCTTGCTAAATTTTTGTTTATTCCAGTGTACTTGGCACAAGTAAAAGTTGTTGACTTTAGTCAAAAGTGGAAGAATTTGCTGTGTTTCCAGCCTAGATTTCTTCGCATTACAAAGCCTGCTCCAGGGCAGACTGTGTGCCTCAGACAAAGTTCTCATGCTGGTGCAGCCCTGTCCCAACCTGCCAGTGTCTTGCTATGCTGGCACTCATGGTGAGACTGACAGCAGGAGCTGTGTGTGCCGCTGGATTTTGTGCCTTGCTGAGTCCCTGGATGTTGTGTTAAACTCCTTTGTTGGGTAGCTGGGCTGAGGTTCCAAGTCTCCTCTGCGTTATCTAAATTGTGTTTGATCCTGTCTTCTGAGGTGAGCAGCTATTTGGTCAGACCATGTCCTCCTCCTCTTCCTAGTACCTTTTATCTGTGGCTGCCTGTTAATGGCTTTGTTTCTTCACTGACAATTACTGAGGAAGCCAAAATATTCAGAATGAGATGGGGAGAATCCAAGTGATGTAAGTGCTCAGCCCCATTTTCTGTGCTGTCTTCTCTCTGCGAGTCTTTCCTGAGAACTGCTTCAGTAGCAGGGATAAGCATTCACCCAGATGCATTGCACAGTGGTGATGCAGCCTTCCCCAGTTAGGCATGCAGGGTCAGAGTGGGGTGCGAACCTGTGCTGTGCCTGCTCTCCTCTTAGTGGTTTGAGTTCATGTCTGTCTTTTGTTCCTGTTTGCTATCTTGTGCTGTTTTCTCAGCTTTGTTTTGCCTGGAAGAAGTGCTGCTGGCCTTTTGTGAAAGGGAAGGACAATTCTGCTGGCCGGGGCTTGGGGCAGTGACCAGGTGTCTGCACCTTATCTGCTTCACAGCATCACCTGCATTTTGCCTCTCCCTTCTGTTCAGTGCTGCTTCTCAGATACATCACTTCTTGTTTTCAAAGCATGGCCATCTTTGAGTTGAGGCAGCCACAGGTCAGGAACTGTGGTTCAGCTGGGCACAAGGAAGATCTTGGATTAAAAAAAAAAAAAAAGTATATTACCAGAGTTTTGTCTTGCATCTGAAGGGCTGAAGAGGCATCCACCTTGCATATTACAGCAAGTCACAGCTGCTCCCATGATGGGGTCTCTGCAGCACTGAGTATTTCATGTGGCTGTGTGAGTGCATCCCTTACAAGACTGCTGGTACAGAGACAGAGTCTCTTTAATGCCAGCACTAGGAGGTAAGACATGCACTTATCAAAGGAGCTGCCAAGGTTTTCTGTTGAACTTTTTTTTTATCTTGTGTAACTACTGGCACAATAGTAACATAGCCTAAATCTTCCGAGTAGCTATGGTATTACATGGTGTGTAATTTGCTCTCTTGTTTTCTCTGGGTATAGGAACACTCACCTGGTCATTCAGTAGGGCTAAAAAATTTGAAAAGTCTTTGTGGGATTTTAAATGAGCAATGCTAGAGAATCAGAACCCCCTACTCAGTGCTCTGCATATATTGTCTGAGAAGCATGCCTGCTTCCAAAGGGCTCTGTCAGATGGACTGGGCATTTACAAAAGGCAGTGGATGTGACCCTTAGACATGGCAGAGTTGAGAATAAGATGCTAATCTGATACTCAATGCAGTATCATAATCAGCAGTTTGGGCTTCAAAATTCTGTAACAGAGTGCTTCTGAGGGGTCAGCCCCAGCCTCTGGAGTGGGAGATGAGTGATACCCAGTGACTGCACTGTACTTGACAGAGTTCAGGGAAGGAGTCTAAGCCCAGAGCTTAAGCAACACACATGGCCAGAGTGCCAGTTGTGCTGAATGCCTGCCTTCTCCCAAATACTGTAGGGGAGAAAGGACCTCATTGAGTTTTCCAACAGCTAGTGCCCATCTAGGGGCTGATCGAGGGTATGGATTCTGTATCCCAGTGAGACGGTGCCTACCTCCATGCTCTTCATTCCCAAGCTCATGCATTATCCGTCTGATCCTTGCTGTTCCCTCCCCCTCTCCTACCAGTGTGCATGCAGCCTGCTTCCGCACACCATCGCTGTGCCCTCCCCTGCTCCTCATGTTTGATAAGAGGAAGTGTGCGATGCCAGATAAACACATTCCTGTTCCAAACTGCTTGGGTTTATTTTAATCTGCCTGGGCCGTTCAGCAGCCTCAGCACTCTGTTCAGCACTGAGTGTAAAGCCAACAATATATTATCAAGGAGGAGCATTTAAATGTCCTTAGCCTTGCAGTAGCTTGCTTGGAGATGGGAGATCCTCTGCCACCCTTTGCTGGGGACAGCGACTGCCATCATTAGCCCCCTTACACCATTCGTCTTACATCTCACTCTTTCTCTCTTCTAGAACCATATTGTATCTGTACTGAAAGATGTCAGGGAAACATATGCTCCAGCTTTTAGTACATTTGCATAATTAGAGTAATGTGTATGAATAATTTATAGCTGTATGTGGCTGTTCAGTGTGTGACGTTAGCACCCTTCACTAAATCCTTTCCAGTGGGTGGTGCAGATCCTGCACCAAAGCTATTGTGCCGATGCAGTGTACAGCCTGTTGGCAGATGCAGGAGCCCTGCTTTGAAAGACTGGGGTGTGCATATCTATATATGTGGTTTTGTGTGTGTACATATAGATTTAGTAGAGAAAGATGGGCTTTCACAGTTTCAGGGGAAGACCAGGCTAGAAGTCTCAGAGGCTAAAATGCCTTAAACTCTTAGACTCAAAACTTGTTCCATTTATGCAGAAGCTGTGAATGAAAATGTTCTGCAACATTTGAAAGCTGAGGCAGGGATTCTTCCAGCAGGACTCAGGTGTGACTGGTTTGTTAGCTTGTGTGCCAGGTTTATGGTTTGTTTTCTTTTTAATTACTTTTTCAGATCATAAAATTTAGCAGTTTGCTGGTGTGGGAGGGATAAACTTGCCTGCACTGTGTCACAGAGCCCCATTGCATTTGGTCAATAAATAGTAGCAAAGGATTGCCTGAGAAGTGGCTCACTATTTACCAGCTCTTTAGCATGCAAGTTCTCAGGTTGGAAAGCCCAGAGTCCCAGGTAGGCTTTCTAAAGGAGTGATCCGAGTAGTTGAATTCTGGTATTTATGTTCCAGTTAAATTTAGCTTCAACTATATATGATCCTTTTGAAATCTTTGAGAGCCTTGACTGGGAAACACTTTGTAAACTGGAATGAAGTGCAGGCATGCACGCTTATTAACTCATTAGTATTACCCACTGGGAAACTGAGGCAGGTGGTTATGCTGAGCAGGTCTGCATAACAAATGTGTAGTGCAGCCTGGACGGTTCTCTGTCACATGTACAGCCAGTGAGTCCTTAGAAGGGTGTGCGTGTTTAGTAGGGTAACAGGCATAGTAATAGTTCTTAAAGCCCTTGCGCTGAACCTTTTCACTTTACAGAACTACTTTGTAAAGATAATGCACTTGCTGCTAGTTGGTGAGTTAGCAAAATCCAAGGGGATTTCTGTGAGTTTTATGGAGTAATTTCTGATTTATATTGCCTTCAGTGACAAGTTAAATGAGCCCAGCACCCAACAGACTGATGTTCAGGTGCATGCATCTCCTACGTGTGCTGCTCTGTACTTTGGGTCCAAAACCATAGCTGACATACCAAGCCAGTCGTCAACCATGCTTGTAAGTTCCTCATGAATATTCAGTGGAACTCTGACAGTTGATAGTGTTGCTATTACACAGGCCTAGGAATCATGGGAACGATGAGACCTTGGTCAGTGTTTCTGAAAACCTCCTTCAGCCAGGTTGTCTTGACCCTGACTGAAGGAGCCTGCATGATCCCCCCATCTGTTCCAGTTTTAAATAATTCCCTTCAGAGTGCATTTAAAAACAAAGTGAGACAAAATCCACACCAACCCTGCCAGAATGTAGGATGAATAATTAGGTGGAGATCATTAAAATTTGCCTCCTTAAAAACATACATAGATTATTCTTTAATGGAAAGTTAATGGTTTTATTATTCTCTCCAGATGGTTCTTTTCCTTTATATTCACAGGGGAATTGATATAGCCTGGGATTCAGTCTCCTGTGAGCAGAGCTGATAACCGAAAATGCGACTATCACCAATCAAGATACAAAACAGTAGAAAAGATGTATGTGTATTCCATCGTAGTTTCAGATTTTAAATATTATTTATAGGCTGTAAGTGCCCCCTCAACTTGAAATGCTGCAGGCTGTGAAGTTTGCATTGCTCTTCCTGGTAGGTTTGTCAAAGGCTTGGTACTAGACACTATTGAATCCTGGTTTTCTTGAGGCTGATCAGTCACTTCCAGATACTGGTTTGTGGAGGAGCCTTCAACAGCCAGCACTGAAAGACATGGCTGTACTAAAAGGTTCAAAGTATGAAACTGTCATTGATACTCGAGGTTATTGTCTAGAGGAAGCAATAAGGTGTGTCACATCTCCTTTGTTCTGCGGGAAGGCTTGGGAGGGAGGGGAGATCACAGTGGAAGTGACTTTTCAAGGGCACAGTCGTGGTTTTTATGTTCTAGTGTGGCTTCAGCCTGGTAAATTGCATCTGTGAGCTTGCATGTTAAATGAGCGTATTTATTGGTTCTCATTACAACAGATCACCTCTGACATCTGATGTGAGTAACTTGAATGGGCCCCTTATTTCAAACATCTAGCCATGCTGACCTATTGGTCTGCAGTGATTCTGCTGGCTTTATAGGTAATTACTTTGTTTTAATTATATAGAGTTAAAATATTATTGTGAGGGAGAGAGAGTGGAGTCTGATATTAGATCAGCCTTGCCCTCCTTATTGAAGTCCAGATGATCTGCTTATATTTGAGAGCTTTTGCTCAAAGGTGGAGGACTTTTGCTATGATTAAAGCCATAGTTTGCTTTAAATAGAGAGATGGCTTTGCTTTTGGGAGGAACTACCTCTTGAGAGACTCCAGATCTTGGTAACCTTTAGGTAGCTTTCCAACATTTGTATACTTTGTAACTTCCTTGGACAAGGCTGCATACAATGAGCTTGAAAAACTCCACACTGTTTTGAGTCTTAAGGATAAGCCAGGTGCTCTTGTAGTTAAGAGAGGTTGTATCCAGAGCAGAGGAAATGAAGGGAGAAAGGAAGATGAATGGGCAAAGGAGGAAATGTAGCAGGAAGGTGATGCTAATGGTTATGGATTCTCCTCTTGCCTTTGTTGCTCTCAGGCTGATCAATGCCAACTGACATGTGGAGCATCGCCTCTTTGTTTTGATAGATGTTGGAGGATTTCTCTGTTTCATTTTTTTGGGGGATTTATATTTGTCTGCTTCTTGTTGATTCAGTTATTCACTGGGCTTCCAATTTTATTGACTTTTTTCCTTTTTCTAACTGACCTTTCACACCTGTAAGCATCCAAGACAGATTTAGTATGCATTTGTTCAGCACCTACCATAACCAACAGTGTCATGCTTTTTGAACACTGACCATGGTATAAATATTAAATAGTAAGTAAGAGCACTGAGAAAAATCCTGTCTGAATGAAACATGAGTTTTGCCTGTGTGAAGAGATGCTGAGAATGAAAGGCATGACTATTTCTATTAGGGCAGGTCCTCAAATGCATGGGTGATGTGTCTTGGCCTAGTGGCAGGGTCTAGATGATTGTATGTGTCAGAGGAGCCACTCTAAGGATTGTTTAAGCAGTAGCATTGGTTATCACCTGTTGGATGCCCAAGCAAAGCCTTTGCTTGTAGCAAGAAGGCAGGGAGCAGATTTTCAGTTCCCTGCTGTGACTGTAAGGCCAGGTAAATAGAGGAGACAGCAGGGGGTTTATGTAACTTGAGGGGCAAAGAAGACTGTAATGGTAAATGTTGGATTAATTTTAAAAACAAGTAGGTCATTGAAGATAGCATGGTTGGTGAACAGAAAAAGAAAGAAAGGTGGATTTATTTCTTGTTCTTCTAAAGATTGGTTACACTGTAAAGCTCACTTCACTGCTCAGCATGCTGTTATTTAATTTTGGAAGTTCTTTGTTTCTGTTTTTGTCAGTGGTGCAGCAAGGATGACACGGAACCTGAGATTAGGGACCTGGAATCTTCAAAGGAGCCTTGGCTTCCAGTCCCCCTGAGCATTGTGAGTAGGCTGGGCCTTCTGTAGTTAGTTCCCTTGCTGGGAACATCATCTGTGGTTTCCATTTCCTGTTTTAGCAGGGATTTGCCTGTGACCCCATGGTACTCAAAACAAATTTTTTTAAAATTCAAACTGTCTCCTTTCTTCTGCCCCTTTTGCAGAGTGCTAGCATGTGAGGAAAAACACCCTGACTTTTGTAGAGGTGAAAGTATGGCTACTTAACATTCAGTGATAATTATTTGACATGAGGTATAGAGTATTCATAGCAGCAATCCTGTATATGTCTGATTCTGGTTATAAATGTAGCTCCAATATATCTGTAAACTCTCTGTCTTGGTGTCCATTGAAAAATACCGTGCTTGCATCTAGAGCGTTTCACGGCTGATTATTAAAATTACTTGCAAACAGGTTTGTGCTCTCTTCTTCATACAGAGAGAAGGAAAACCCAACAGTCTGTCCACTCTAAGTAGGTAAATTGAGGCTTAGGCCAGGGAAATCCTCCCTCTGCACAGTCTCATGGAGGGCTGGGGAGGGAACCTGTGAATCCCCACTCCAGGGCTTGTCTTCCAAATGTCTTCCTTAATAGCAACTGTTCAGTTTCACTTCTGGCTCCTTACAAGATCCATTAGCACTGAGCAGTGGATCCTAGGAAATGTAAGTGAGAGACACAAACTTTAAGCTTTGAATTCTCCCTTAGAAAACTTATTTCTGTCATGTTTCACAAGTGGCAGCTTCTTGTTTATATTCATAGGGTTTGTAACACATGATATTTCCTTTTAGGCTTGGCCCCCTGCTCCCTTCTGTGACCAGGTGATAGGCCTTCGTTCTTGCCTTGTCTCTGCTGTTGGTGGAGTTTTGAGGGCTGTGCTCCTGATGCAGAGCCCAAGCAGCAGTTGATTGCTAGCTTTCTCTCTGCCTTAGATGTGTGCTAGCTCTCAAATGACATTTTGAGGTGCCTAAAGCATTCTGTGGAAGGAAATTAATTGGTTTTGACAAACCACACCAATCCCTTGGGTGCCTGGGAGTGCAACATTTATTGAAACCAGGCAGGAAATCAAAATGCTCTGGTGTTCATTCACCTCCAGTGCAGCTGTATCAAAAAAACCCCCAAAACAAAAAACAACAAAAAAAACCTCAACAAAACAAAAATAACCAAACCCTTAACCTTCCTCTGGATTTTTTTACTCTGACATTTGGGTTGTCCACTAACTTTCTAATGAAACCTCCTTTTTCTTTTAAAAGAGATTTTAGTGGTCATGAAAGGTGCCAGAATGACAGCACAGGGAGTTGATGGTCTCTGTTTACCCACAGAGCAAATGCAGCATCAGGGCAAATGTTCTTGCTGTTGTACTTCCACCTTGACCTGCAGCATCCCAAAGGAGGGTAGGGAATTGCAGTTTTCTGGCACTTCTAGACTTGACCTTTCTGCTTACACAACTCAGTAAGGAATCAGGCTTTTCCTGCTATTGCAAAACAGTATTAAGGAAGGATTTTTATCACAGATGTAGATTCAACAACTACAATGCAAGCTGCAAACTGGAAGCACTCTGCTAGCAGAAACCACCTCATAGCCCCACTCTGACAGGAATCTGGCCTGTCTTCTTAACACCTGATTCATTTCTAGAACATATGCATACCCAGTGCAAGCTATTACCATTCTTGTTGGCAGAAGGTTCAAGTATGTGTGAAAGGTGAGCTACAGTGCATAGCCCCAGCTCTTGACTGTGCCTACAGACACGTGGATGCCCTTCCGTCAGCCACTGACTTGAGGCTGCTGTGCAGCCTCTGTGCAAGTCTGTGCAGACTTGCTAATGGGACTCATTAAGTTACCATCAAGGTTGAATTAGTGTTGGTTCACCTTTTAAAAAAAATAACCAGTAGTGTTCTTCATATGCCTCTGAAGGCAAGTCTGGGAAGTGAGGGTAGCAGTTTCTAAGCAAAAGCTAGTTACTGCCTAGCTGCAGGCACAAAATAGGGTTGGTTTGAGTTTTACATGGCCTGTCCCATCTGTCAGCCTGTGAAGTGGCATGTGATTTCTGGACTGTGTCCTGCTTGATGGGGCTGTGGAATCTTTTTATGGGTCTTTTCCTGTCTGTGGGCATCCCCAGGAATGGCGTTAGTAAGGGGAAACCATGTGCTTTTAGCCTGTAGGACTAGAGTTATGGATCCTAGCCTCATGGACTGGAGAGAGTACTGGAGCCACTGGAAAGGTTTAGGGAAAGGATTCACAGAGAAATGTAATAGAATTATTCAGCCACTCCAGGGGCCTTATTGCAACAGAGTTTTGTGACTAGCAGGTTGGGTTTTTGTTGTTGTCCATTATCACAAGTTTTATTTGGATATAGTAAGGTGAGCACTCTGAATTCAGTAACTGGAATCTGGGGGAAGCTGTGTGTTAGACAGAAGGTCCTAAGGTCCTTGTGTGTGTTCTTGGTAGCTGCAAGTACCAAATGGAGGTGGGATACCAAGCTAAGAAACTAACCTTGCTCTAAGACTGTCAGTGCAATTAGAAACCCTGCAGCTGGCTTTAAGCTTCTGTAAATTGCTGGGGTGACAGAGATGGGGAAGCGATGGGGACGGAGGAAGCATTTGCTCCTAAAGTCTTGCTGTGAATTGGCTTTTACAGTTATCACTTGCAGAGAGTGAGCAGGGTGTCTGTAAAAGGGACAGATGGGGAGACCAGCCTTAGTAGGTCCTTGAGGCAGAGCAGGTAATGTGACTGCAGCAGCAAGTGGAGGAGTGTGAATGGCTGCTTGCTCTGCATCATGGTGAGGCAGTGAGAAATTAAGCAATTAATTAGCAGTGCTGAGAAGCTGAGCTTAGTACTAAAGGTCATCTGCAGTTGTACCAACAGATATACACATGGGCCTTATTCTTCTGGCTTGGGATCTAGCTGGGGGCTTGTCTTGGTGGTTCATGAATAGCTTGTAGAAGCATTGCCTTATACGTCTATTAATGTGAGAGGCCAAAGAGTGGGTCATCAGTGATCCTGTATGCAGCTTTGGCAGGTCAGGGTTCTGCAAAGGAACACTTGCATGTGTAGTCTGTGACAGAGTGGTGCTTCCATGCTGTAGGGCTGTTCCATCCCACGTGTCTGATGTGAGGTCATGTGGAGGGAGATAAGTGAGCACCAGCACCTGTGAGGAGAGTCAGTGTGGCTGTTCATATGGACAGGGGTGGTTGAAAGTTTGCATTAGAAGCAACTGTGACCTGAGTGCTGTCAGAATTGATGCACGAAGTGGAAGCAGTGCTCTCTGGAATTACTGCATGGGTTTCTCCTTTACCTTTTTCATCCTCTAATGATTCTGCTTTCTGGCATAACAACTATCTACTTTGGATATCAATGTCTATAGGAAACTGGCTCTAGCTAAAACTGTAAATTAATTGCTTTGAAGCTTATGCCCCAGATGTCAGTAGTGATAGATACTGTTGAGGGGTTTCTAGCTAGAAGAGACTTTGAGTGGTGTAATTTTTCATGGGAAAACTTGCCATATGCTTTTCCAAGGGGGTTTTCTGGGCAATTAAGTGACATGCTATATGTGTATTCAGAGGGCTTTAGCATTTCATCTTCTGTCACTCATATGTACAATGGAAATGGTCACCATGGGTTTGGCCCTTGGTCTCAGTTACTTCTACAGGAGCCGGGTTTGCCGCCACGGCTATCACCCATAACCAACAGGACTCCTGTGGTGTTTGTTGTATGAACAAGAGACCATGAAGTTGGGATGTGGGAGGATCCATGGCAGAGTGAATCCCATCCTAAGGATAAGGGAGCCCACTGAATGGCAGAGTAATTAGCCTTGCAGGGCACCAAGGCCCATCAGCACCTGAGCCAGTGGGATTTCTGGTAACAGAGACTCAAGTGTCATAGGAGTGAAGATCCTTTGATGCAACTGAATGGCACCTTCTTTTCCTCTCTTATTTGACAGACTAATACACTTCTTTTCCCAAGGAGCATCTGACTGTGTAGGGAAAAGCAAAGAATGCTGCTGCTCACATCTAGGGCAACAGGACAAAGAAGTCTGGGGAGAAAATTCATCAAAAATCGTAATTCTAAATGTATGCAGGGTCTCTTGTGGCACTTGGTAAAAGAAGCTGGCAGCATGGATTATGAGTTAGGGGGCTTTCAGAATCCCCCACAGAGAACATCATCTGGTAGCACTGCTAGCTTCAGTCAGTTTGGGAAGTGAGGTGTGGGCTGCTTGGATCCCTGTGTGGCTCTGTGCACTGTGCCATCTGCCTCTGTGCCTCCCTGGAGTCGAGCTCTCTGAGATTTTTCTTGCTTGACTCCTCTGTGCCAGCAGTCCTGAGGTTCCTGCTGCTTTGCATTACAGCTGTGTGTCAAGAAATCCCAGCTCCTGGGGTCAAGTGCTAAGCATTTGCTTCTTTATCAGATATTTACTTAGGAGAATTTCATTATGCTGAATCTACTGGCTTTGAATACATTCATATGCAGTAAATTTATTCTTGTTCTTTTTGAAGCTACTTCTATGCTAGGGAAAACTTTGAAGAAGACCATTTGTACCAAAGCAATTACTTTCCTGGTAATTTTGTATGTATTTTATTGCAGATACTGTATTTCTATTTGACTGTGAGCTTTCTACCAAGTGCCACTGCTGTGCTGGAAGTGGGGGAAGTGAGATACTTGAATTTGTGGTTCCCCAATGATTTCACAGTTAACACAGAATGTATTTGTCTATGCACTTAGTTGAACAAGCTCTACCTGTCTGAATAAAGCTACAGGTTGATCTTGTCAGTCTACTTGTGGTCACTTCATCTGAAGTGTGTGGGAGTTTTGTTTTCTTGGGTTTTTTTGTTTGATTGGGTGGGTTTTGACAAGAGCAGTGTGTCAGCTTCTGGTTGTTGGATTTCTTCAGACAGGTGACAGATGTTTTTACGTGACACTGCAGAAGGCATCTCCAAAGCCTTGTCACTCGGTTCCCACATACTCATGAACTAACATGGATAAGCTGAAGTATTGGCAAAAGCAGCTTACTATATGACTTGGAATAATTAAAAAACCTTTAAGAAAATCCATCTGCAAATAACTTCCAAATATGTGGTAGGGGCAAAGCTGAATTAGTCACTGCAGCAGCTGGTTTTCTCTGGCAATATGCTGTAATGCCATATGCACAGCAGCTCCTTCTGGTGCCTTGCTTGCAGCTCTCTGTACACAGTATCTCCTGCAGTCGCTTGACCAAGTCCAAAACAAAGCAGAAGGAGAAGCTCAAGTAAGAATTCAGACAGTTTGGTCTGATAGTCCGTCCACTGAGTCCTCTCTCCACTGGTTTATTTTACATGCTGTGCTTCAGCAGAAGAAAACCCAGCATGTAAGTCATTCAGCACCTCTGTATTGAGCACAACAATTTGAATAAAAATATTTGGTGGTCCCTGTGATAAAAAAGCAATGCTTTGGGGTTGGAGGTTTGATTTATCAAAATTGCTGGTTTTATAGATATTGATGGTGATAACAACTGACCATCCTCCACTGAAATGTGCTTTTAGCATTTCTAGAGTGCAAGCGTGTGCAAGAATCCTTTTGAAAATAGACAAAGGAAAACTGGGGGCATGTGTACAAGAGAGAAGCATGTTCATCTTAACATCCTAAAGAGTAGAATTTATTATTTTTTTTTTCTCCAACATGAGTTTCTCATTAATAAGTTTTGTTTCATTTAGAAGTATTCAGTTTAAAAAAGGAAAACCAAACCAAAAACCTTAAAGAAGTGGAGGTCCCTGTTAAATTGCAAATTCTATATTCCATGCTGGATTATTGTTTAATGGGAGCCAGTGATAGTTACAGTGAACATGTCAACATAGTACATCAGAAAGCAAAAATTGTTTTTCAAGGGAAATTATTGTACAGAAAAAAATCCAATTAATTATAAACTGCTGCTGTTCTAGTATATAATACTCGTGCTCAAGCCCAAATCTGAAATGAACAAAAAACTTGTCATCTGAACAGCCCTCAACATCTCAGTCTATACTTTGTAGCTGGCTTTAATCCTTGCAATAGACTGAAGAGAAAAGTCATGTAGTGACTTTCCTATTATTGCTGTAATGAGATACACAGACATTTATCTGAGCATTTCTGTGCTGTCAAAATGTCGTAGAGTTTTCAGGACTGTTCATTATCCAAGTAAGCCACTTGCATCTCGAGGAATCACACACCCCACTTGATTTTTGACCTTTTTTTCCTTGCGTGGCATTTGTTTTAGGATTTCATGACAAATAGAAAATTTCCGGATCAGTAGGTTTGTGAGGTTTCAGTTAGTCCAGACAGGGCAAAAATTTGAGCTGATTTGCTGGCTTAAAGAAGGAAAGACTTGTGATTCAGGTAGAAAGGAGTTGGTCAGGACATCTGTGGTTGGGTCACATCTCTGTCTTGAGCCTATTCCATGAGCCTAGATAGGTCATAGAATCATAGAACGGTACGTGTTGGAAGGGACCTCTGGAGATTAAGTCCAAGCCCCTTGCCAGAGCAGGATCACCAGAGCAGGCCCCACAGGACCATATACAGACAGGTTTTGAAAGTGTCTAGGGAAAGGTCCTTGATCTCTGTTTCATTCCTGTCTAGAAATACATTGATGGACTTTCCCACCCATGATGAGGATTTCCAAATTCACATTTGATGAATGTTAGTAGCACGTGCCACAGAAAAATCTAGGGATCAATTACAACACTGTTGGTTATTTTTAAGAGGAAACTGAAAGAAAAATAAGCATGCTGTGAGTTTTTTGTAATTCATGTTTTGAAGTTGACACACACACAGGTAGAAATTAGCCTGAAATGAAAGTAAAGAAAAACTTTGGGCACAACAAAGTAGGGTTTTTTGCTACTTTGCTAGTGTTCATAGAAAAGTATGTTTTGTCAGATACCTAGTTTCAGCTTCTTCGTGTGCAGTTATAACCAGAGAGACCCAGCAAACCTTGAAAAAAAATTGCATGTGAACTCGCTTAACTCTTTTCCCCTGTTCCCACCAGAGGTTCTAAATGGGGATTTAAGGCTCAAGCTGCATCTAGGTGTTATGGTTTGTCTCAGATTTAGTTGTTCTTCTCATGAAAGACTGAGCAGAAGTGAAATTGGTGCTGTAATAAATGGTGTCCCTATTTCATAAGGACCTTAAGAGTAGCTGCTGAGGACACATTAACCTAAGAAGGTCTCCATGGGTTGGCTTTGACAGAGGTAATCTTTGTTGTAATACCATTCCTAATGTGGATCTCTGTTAGCTATATGTAGTAATTTCTTCCTCTGTATTTGTTCTGGCACATTTCTAGGGCTACTTGTATGTGCTGTGGAATATTTACTGTATTTTTTTCCATCTGTTTTGGTATGGCCTTGTAATATGTATCTGTTGCAGATCTGTTATCCTCTAAATGTGTAGTGTTCTTCCTAGTTTCTCCCTTGCCTCTTACAGCAGGTTTTTGTTTGTCTTCTTTTTCCAATGTCCTTCTCTGAGCATTGTACTTGTGAGCTGAGGGTACTTCAAATTGCAGTTGCAGTTTCTGCTTGTGGCATTTGCAGTGTTCGGAGCAAAAGGAAGGGGAGCAGTACAGCAGTGTCTGCCTCAGTATCCTCTGTCACTAGTGTCTCCTGTTCAGATATGCCTGGTGTCCAACAAATTTCCAGGAATTCAACTACAGCACCTACAGTCTCAAGCTTGTTGCATTTGGCCCTGGTGTTATTTCCCCAGCAAATTCTTCCTGTTTGCTATTCATTTCTCCTGTCCTGACACAAGCTGTTATCAAGTGGTATCTTGATGCTATCTGGAGGTGTTTTAGGCATCTTGCTACTCCTACTTCTCTTTCTTTGCATCTCTCTTGCTATATAGACAATACTGTAATAAAATAACACTTCATGGAAGAGACTGTGGGATTTTGTTTTGACTATTACTGCTTGATTGCATTTGTCATTGGTTTTTCCTGCTTTTTTTATCCATGCTTTGAATTTACTCAAAGATGTTTTGGTCAGATATTGAGGCCTTCTAAACCATGGCAGAACAAGTCTTCTCAGAGGTTAATATTGGAGCTCTTGATCAAATCTTCCCTTATGTCTGCCACCCCAAACCCCATCTTCACCCCTTTGCCACCCCAGCCATTATACATTCAACTCCAGTATTTCTGGTGGCAGATAATGTACCTTATTTGTCACTTACTGTTCTTCTGCCTGTCCTGGCCATTCGTCTAGAAAATCTAGACAGCTTGTAGACCCATTAGAGGAATTCCATGGCACTGAGGTAATTAAGAGGTGGGGGACTCTCTTCATCTCTGACTTTCTGTTTGCTCCAGCTCAGCAGAAGAGTGTAGCTTTCAGGATGGGTCTGTGTCACTTCTGTGGTGTGTTTGTGTGGGGGGGTGGGTCACTCTTGCTTCTGTTCTACCACCCCTTCTGAATAACAGCTCACATCTTTAATTTCTGAAGCCAGATGGACTCTGCAAGTGGTGGATCAACAGGATCGTCCAAACTGTTCCAGGGAGGGCCCTGGAGATGGCTGGGTGTCAGCCAGAGCCAGACCTCTGATGCTTTCTGGGGAGACCTGAGGCTGCATCACCCATCCCTTCATTTCTAGGAAGGGAAGAGATCTAGCTGACCAAACTCAATTATTTTGTCAATGAAGATAAATAAGGATCATAATCCAATTGTTACGGCAATTGTGATGCAGCAAACTCGAGGCAACTTTCCAAGACTTCTCTATTTATACCTCTCTTGTTTAAAGCAAAAGGAGGCAGAGCAGCTTTTCCCAGGCTTTCCTGGTGTCCTGAACAAAGCACACCACCAATTCAGACAAGCCTGTGATGGTTGACAGATGTCAGTAGGACCGTATCTCTTACTGGTGCACTCAATGTCTAGCACCAGGCTGGTGGTGACTTATATGTATTTATTTTTATAAATAAATAAAACATTCTTGGCACTGTAGTTCCCAGCTACACAGCACTGACTTCACCCTCTCAATACAACACTTTAGCCAACAGCTACAGTTGGTGATCCCTTGAACCAAAACTGTGGGAAATTAGAAGTATTTAATTTAAAATCTAAGGTCATAATCTTTTTAATGTGAAAATATGGCATAGGATCCTAGTTTGTTGTACTTAGTACTAGGGGTAAAGGAATTTTCTGAAAGTCTATAAGGAAATCTGAACAAGATTGATTATTAATTATCCGATACTTTCAGGAATTTGTCTTCATTTATTTCCGTGTTCCAGGTGATAACAGCAAGTAGATAATGAAGACAAACTTTCTGTAACTGAAAGCTTGGTACAGGCTGTATTTGAGGGAACCAGGTTATATTTTTGGTTAAATTATTAAACATTCTTGTATCTAATTACTTGGATGCAACAAAGTTAAGTCAGCAGCACAAGCACCTACAAAGTGGGGTCTAATGTTACATTACGTTGCCTGTATGGGTAACTTGTGGGCAACACAGTTGTTGTGATACCTTGGGGCTGATGTGGGCGAGGTGTGTGCCCTGAGTACAGCAATAGCCGAGGTAGTGGGGAGCTTCAAAGGCAGATCTGCTGTGCCCCACCACATGTCCCAGTGAAGGTGGCTGGGGGCCACAACACTGAGTGGGGAGCTCTGAAACACAAAGCTGTCGAGTCTGGAGGACTGATCCCTCCCTGGTCCCCTCCTACATAAAGACCTGTGTTCCTGTGCTCACTGTGAAGTCATAAAATCAATTACAAATTAAAGGCTGGATTTGTGAGTTCACTTAAGCTGTGCAAGTGGTACAAACCAGCTGCAAATTCAGCTCTTATGCTGCTGTTACTTCCCCCAGCTTTTGTCTATTAGTAGCTTTGCCTTTAAAAGCAAGTTTGTTTTTTTTTAAATGGCTTGAGATTGATGCTTAACTTCAAAATATGAACAAAAATTACATTGGAAATCCCTTCTTGGGCTACTTGATTGTTTTCAAAATTATATATATAAAAAAAGTAAAGGATGTTCTTCAGGGGAATGCTGTGCTAAGGTGAATGATGTTTCAGAGCACATATCAGTGCAGTCTGAACAGAACATTGCAGTTCCAAGGGTCAGTTCTAAACCCAAGATCTGCGCAATTAAGAACGCCCTTTATGATGTATAATTCTGTTAGGCTAAGGAGTTCTTAGATAAAAACAAAAGAAATCTCAATTCTCCCCTCACAGACTAGTGAGACTTGTCTACTCTTGTTTGAATTAATTGAATCATCTGAGGTGTTTTCTTTGGTTTGTTTGTTTTTGTTGTTGTTGTGTTTGGGTTTCTTTTTAATTAACTGTGGGTATTTCATTGGCATACGGAGAAGACGCAACCCTGCATAGGGTAATAATGCACTGTGTTCCTGAATCTGAATGGCTAATTTCTAGAAGCATCCTAGTTGTGGTTTTCAGAAGCTTATAAATGACTGTCTCCATATGTCTGTGTAAGTCAGGTATAAAACCATACAGCAAGTTAAATCCCAAATCAGACAAAGAGGGTAAGGGAGGAGAGATTATATAATCCTCTTTACTTGAACAAGTGAAAATCTCACTATTTTCCTCAAATAAGCAATATGCTCTGTCAGCATAACAATAAAGCGTGTGTGTGCATATTCATCACAACCTGTATAGTCATACATTTGTATAATTAATCAGGATTGGAGGAAAACACATTTGCATCTACGCAAATGGTCTTCCAAAAAATGAAGCAAGGAGAGACTGTTCCAAGTAATCACAGCAACTCTCCTTGCTCAGTGTAGCAGGTCAGCCAACGGCATCGTGAGCTTCCATGGGGTGGATTAAGGAAGAAGATTTGGCTGTTAATTAATAAGTTCAACAGCCTTTGTGTACCTACTTTGTGGCTCTGCCCTGCCCCGGAGAAGTAGTGTACGGTTGCAGGGGGTAGGAGGTAAGTGTGTGCAGTCAGTGTGGTGTGTTGATGATAATTCTTTGCTCTTGGGAAGATTCACCTATTTTTAGACCAAACTGTTGGTGTGAGACCAGAAGAAACCTTCCATCTTTTAGATTTATGGAGGTTGCCAGGCAGATCTTAAACACTTTCTCTAAGCTGTGTTTATTTGTGTTTTGGCTTCTTTTTGAAGGCCAAGTTCCCTGTATCTCCTTGGCTAGGACCCTTAACAAACACTGCAATGAGTCTGGAGTTTGTCAAGTAATCTCATTCATTCAATATTTGGAATTACCATGCTGGGGAAAAAAAAAAAAAAAGTAATTTATTTTCTAATTATTTCCTGTCTTGCACAACCATGCATTGCTGAGGTGTCGCTATTTAAAATATTTATCTCTCTCTGCTGTGTGATCTGCTTGAAGGCCATGGAGGGGCAATGAAATAAAAGCGCTTGTTCCCAATGCAGGCACATTACTTTGACTTGTCTTGGGCTGTTTTGATGTTTCCCTGTAAATACATTTATTTTTCATTAGGATGTTTCTGGGTTTGTGGCATCCAGGAAAGCCAAAGCCATTATGCTGTTCATCTGTTACAGGCAAAATGAAGATAAACAAGTGTAATGAACTCTTGCTGAAACCATTTCTGTTGTGTTTCCTGTGCTACGAGCGTGTGCATGTGTGGGTACAGCCTTGCCCACTTGCCCATGCATGCCGGATTGGAGCTGCTGTCAATGCTTGTGTTACTCACTAAGGAGGAAGATTCAAGTTCAAAGTGCATTGTAGTCCTCCAGTTTTGCTGTTGTGTTTGGAGAGCTCAGGCACGGGGCATCACACACGGCTTCTTTCAGGGAGCTGCAGTTTTTAAGGGGTAGTCTTGCTCCCACAGCAGTTCCCTCCATTCCTCTCTTGATGTGTTCCAAGGATACCATCCTGGAGGTGGTAATGTGAGGATGTCTGTGAGGTCCAAGTAGGTGCTGACAAGGTTGGCGGGGGAGATGGGAGGAACCTGCAGAAGATTATGTGCTCATTGCAGGGAGTTTTTGTACAGGTTGGGTAGTCTCATGCTAATGATGGGCTCAAGGAAACTGTTGGAGAGCCTGTGGCATGGTGGTAAAATATCCACTGTGGTTGGAGGTTGGTGGACAGGGAGTTAAACACACTCAGAGACTGGAATTACCATAGTGTTTGGAGATCAGGGAAAAGTTGGAAAGGATAGAAAGTAAGCTGCAAAGTAGCTTGAAGATGAGAATAAAAATGAAAGCATTGAGCTTTCTAGGGTGGCAGATATGCTCTTTCTTCTTCCTAGTCTTTCAATTATTTCTCATTTATTTGAGCCCTCCCTCCTGCGCCTTTCCCCACCCTCCCAAAGTGACTTGCTTATTGAGTCCAAGCAAGTTCATGCTGAATTTTAAAATAACTTCTTTTTCTCCATCTCTAAACTGTTAATCTCCCAGGCTGAGGAATCCTGGGACAAAGAGGAGCCTGCAGAGTGGAACTCTGTAAAATTAGCTTTTGCAGCATTAGTGTTTGCACGGTTACAGGCTGAAGACCTGCACCCCCCCCCCTCCCCCAGCCTGGCAGCCTGCCTCCCTTTCTGGGGAGAGGGCTGTAAGGCAGCACAGAGCGAGCTGCCTTCCTCCTCCTTCTCCTCCTCCCTTGCAGCCATCCCTCTGCTGTGAGAGGAGCAGAGGGGAGAGGTTTGCATCCATTTGGACAAGGGTTTATTGTTTTAGCCTCGTCTGCTGTTATCAGAATGTGTTCTCTCTCACAGCATAAAATCAAAATTCTAGAGTAGGTATCAAGTCATGGGAATGATTAACTGGGAAAAGAGGGGGGGGGGGTGGTTTGGGGGTGAAGGCACTGAGCTGAGACTTGTCATGTGCTGTGCATTGCTGCCTTGTGCTGTAAGGCCCCCCGGCTGAGCTTTGGCAAGTAATTTAATCTGGGATGCCTGTATGCAGGATAGGGATGGTTTTGGGGCAAAGGAGAGATGCTGAGGTGAGTGTGTCACAGGCTGGTGTGCTGCTGTGATAGCCCCATGGGAAGAGACTTGCCCATACCTTTGGGAGATAAGCAGGTGGTGAGAGGCTTTGAGTGAGCAGCGACAACCTGGAGGCTGGAGAGCTGCCCAAGGCCTCTGCCTGGGTGCTTGAGCAAGCAGAGAAGCCAAAGTACCCCTGCCTCCTGTCTTTACTCACAATTACGAACCATGTGTTGTCCCCTGCATGAGAATCCCAGCAGTCCCTCTAAAAACAGAGTGGTTTTGGCTTCTAGGGGCCTAATGGGATGATGTGTGTTTTTACTTTTTAGGCAAGCAATAGATGGTGCCCTGAAATCTAGCTTTGAGCTCCTTTCGACCATTTTGTGTGCTCTCTTGTGCCCAATTTTGGTGTAAGAACATTTCTGTTGAGCAGCTTCCACTATTTTTCACTTTCTGATACTTAACAAATCACCTGTCCAAACCCCATCTTCATTGCCTGCTTTTCTTTATTCCTCGCTGTTTCTGCTGTTTATTAGCTTGCTCGATGTGGCACCAGGGGAATTTGTTCATTGGCAAAGCAAAATGAAGTTGCGTTAGAGCAACATGTAGCAAGGTACTCGCAGCCTGCCAGGCCTTGAGCAGAATCCAGTGCTAATGCTGCAAACCCTCCCCGCTTCCTCTCCCAGCCCCGCTCAGCTGATTGCCTTCTATTTTTCCTTGTGGTGTTGTTATTAATAATCATATACCAATCTCCTCTGACAATCACAATCATTTCCTGGGAGAGAGCGAATCCAAGTCAACCACATTCAGCTACCCAGCAAAATGATGCTGCGTCTACCAGCCTGATGAATGCTGTGCCCTTTCTGTGTGTGGAGCACTTGATGATGCTGGAGGCTGCACTGGATGTTTTGAGCTCCATGTGTTTGTCAAGGAAACTGGCTGCAGGGAGGAGACGTGGCTGCTGAGAATTAAAGGGGATGGTGATTTTGGGGGAATGACTGCGAGAAATAGCATATGTCTGGCTGTTCACCTGGATGCATCTGCCCACAGAGGTCAGGTGTGGTGAAGGGGCTGTCCAGGGAGCTGCTGCCCTCTTCCTGGTTCTGCATGGATGAAGTCTCTAGTGCTTGGTTGTAACTGGCTTTGCAAAAGGTTTTTTTGGGAATAGACTGAGCCACATCCCCCATGCTTTCATCTGTATCTGTTCGCCCAGTTTCTGTCCTTCTGTGAGCAGAATCCCAGCAAGCTCTCACTAACAGGTTTCCTTCTGGAAAGGATTTCCAGTGGCAAAATGACAAAAACCCTTTTTCCCAGGGCTCACTAGTTTCTCAGTTTTTCAGTTTCCTCTTACTCTCAGTTTGGCCTTATGGGCTCCCAGGCTACTTGTGCTGCCAGGTTTTTCTACCAGCGCAATTTCCCTTGTTGCGATTCTTGACAGCACCACCTTTTCTCCAAAAAACATTGGGCTTCTGAATGTCTAGCAGACTCAATTGGCCTGGATGGATGGGATGAACCAGGTTGGTGTGCTTTGAGGCAGAAACCACCCTTCCTTTTTCAGAGGAGTCACTACTAAAGAAAAGGTGGTGACTGTAACTTGCTGGGGTGAAAGATTGCGCTTGAGTGGGAAGGAACTGCACAGAGCAGGGGGGCTCTGCCACGGGATACACCTCATGTCCATGGCTCTCTTCCAGGGTGCCTTGCTCTGCAGCCTCTCTAGCTCTGCCTTTTATTGTGTTTCATGAAAATAAGTTGTCTTTTTGGTTGATGGGATTAGCATGCCTGGCTGTGCAACGTGGGAAGCTGCAGTTAGCAGGCACACATTCCACGTGCAGAGGGATTGCCTGGGGCTCGTTGAAGTGAGGTGCCCGGGAAGGGCAGAGCTGTGAGCTGTATCTCAGGAAACAAGGTCAAGAAACACTCAGGAGCTCAATTAACCACAGATGATCGGAAAAAAAACTAGGGCAGCGATTGCGTGACTGTTTGGTAAAGACAAGAGCCTGTGGCCTGCCCAGTGTACTCCAGGCTTAGAGCATCTTCATTTATTTTTCTTCTATTTTTCACTATTTTCTTCTCAGATTCAGAGTAGAAATGCCAGAGCTGAGATCCCTGCTCATTGCCCTTGTGACTGAGTGGTGCTCTCATGGGCAGTGAGTGGAGTGGAGCCTGCTCTGATCACAAAAGCAGAGCCTCTCCTACCCCTCATGTTCTTGGTCTTTGCTCAAGCAAACTATGACATGTATTTGTCTCTTCTGTATTTCCTTGTGGATCTTTCTATGAAATACTGTGAAGTGGATCCTGGTTTATGTTACAAGCTGTTCCTAATGAGATTGGAGAGATACAGCATTTGACTGCCGTGGCTGTTAATTTTAATATGCCATGAATCTCGAGGTAGCTTTTTATTCTTCCTACATTGAACTTGCACGCTGCTGCTGCTACAGTCTGCATGGGAGACATGTGATGTGAAACAAAAAGGCTTAATGAAGGACAGAGGGAAGAACTCTGCCAGTGTTTTATAAAACATGGTTTTTTTTCTAAGACATTGTGATTTGTGTTTAAGATGTTCAGAGGTTCATGATTTAGCAGCTCTAAGAACAAGTTTGGCAGCAGTAAAAAGGTGTGTTTGACAGAGGCCTTAAAAATGCCATCAGCTCTCCTGGGCAGATGATGAGGGTGAGGTGGAAAATACCAGTCCCTGCTGGTCTGAGCAGACAAAAGCCTTCACAGGTGAGGGATGGAGGAGAGCACAATAGCAGCATGAGGTCATGGATAGTGGGTTAGTGCTACAGAATATGTTACTTAATGGTTGGATGAGTTGGGCAGAGACCAGTGAAATGAAAGGGGAAAGGACAGGACAAAGTGGTCAGGACCTGGGAAGAACAACTTGGGAACTCTTCATAAGTTGTTTCAAGTAGATTCTTGCCCATGTCCTAAACAAAAATAAACTATAAAAGCCCACATCTGCCTAAAACATATCAGCTGTAGGGAAAGCCCAAAGTAGCACCAAAAGATTCACAGTGGGGATGTGAGCAAGCTCTCCATGTTCACCTCACTCTGAGGAGTGGCTTCTGGACTGAATTTTACTGTGCTCTGGGAGGAACGAACAAGGGCTTTTTAGTTTTGCTGGGTTTGGGGTATTTTTTTTTTTTCCCTTACAGCTGTTGAGCTGAATGGCTGCTCTTGGACTGCCTTTTAATTCAGAGAGGGAATGTCACCGTTTGTGTTCTGTTTGACAGTTGTCTGTGAGCAGCAGATTGTAGATGCAACCACATTTGATCATTTGTCAAATTTCCTTTGTGCTGAATATCTGATAGCGTTTGCTGAAAACTCGTGCCATTCATGCTCATTTGAGTAGCTGCTACAACAATTGCAGGGGATGGAAGAAGAGAGGCAGGGACATGGCTACCGCACATCTGCAATTGAATATTTGTCAACAATAAGGGACTCACTCATCTTGCTAATAGCAGACATCAGGGAAAGAGGTGGTTCTAGTCTTCACCTTCAATTACTAGTTCCCTGAATCTCTGGGCAGACCGAAAGCATAGCAAATCACCTTTGCAGATCTGCTCCTGGAGATGTGTTTGCCATCAGCAGTTGCCTCAGAGGTGTAAAGTTCAGAGCAGACCCGCATATTCTCAGCATAGTGCCGACCCACGGTGCTGAAACCCTTGGGGGATGTGTGTGGGGCCTGGCTTTGCTGCTGTGGATTTTCATGAAAGAGAGATGGGAAATAGTAGGTCTTTTCAATATCCAAGCCTTGTGCTCTGGCACATGTAAAATTCAGCTCTACAGGAGCTCCCCAGCACAGAGTGCGCTGCTTGCAGGGGTTCTTAGTTTGGAGGTCTGGGGAAAGCTGGCCCCACTCAATGGGAGAGGAGGATGCCTCTTCCCAGTCTCTGCTATTCAGAGCCTCCATGAAGCCTGAGCAGAGCTGTGCTTTGACCTGGTTCATGCTGTCAAGTGCTTCCGTTTCTCTGTGAAAAAAAAAAAAAAAAATCTTCCTTGCTGGCTGTGAGAACCAGACTCCGTGGAGCCTGTGACCGTGACCACCCCTTGCCTGGCACAGACAGTTGTGCAGAGCTCCCTGCTCAGACCAGGCTCTGTGAGCAGCAGGGCAGTTGTTCATAGGATGGGGTTTTCTTACACTCTTCTTTCTCATCAGGGGCTGAGTGGCATGCTTGCACATGGCATATCAGGCCTTTTGCAGCAGACTTCATTAAAAAAGCTAATTTGTAATTGCAAAGCAATACACATGCTCCAACAACCCCCTCCTCTCCAAAGCAAACAGAAATGCCACAGAGAAATAAAATAAAATGGGATGAGAATTAACCATGCTTGCTCTACTCTACTGTTTGTCTGCTGGGGGAGAAGAAAGGGTGAAGCAAAATGGCTAAAATAAATATAATAAAAATGGGAGAATAGAAAAACAGCCTTTAATGTACTTAGTGTTGCAAGTTGTGAGAGGGGCGTTACCCCTGCCCATCTCCCCATGTAGCACAGTGGGCTCTGAATTGTTGGGAATTAAGGTTGCCTTTTTCATACTTAACCTTTCTGCACTCACATCTGGATGGTGACAGCAAGAGGGCGACACCAGCCCTCCTGCCCTGCAGCAGTCTGATGTCACAGGCTGAGCCACCATCCATCACCTGGCTGGGACAGTGGGTGGGCTCCTTTCTGCATCCCTTGGTGTCCCCAGTGTACTTTTGAGGGGAGAGCAAGGGTTTTATCCTGATGTGTAGCTATGGATTAGACTGAATCTGCCCCTCAGGGGTCTCCTGAACAGCCTCTGCTTGTATCCATTTTGTGCCTGTGCCCCTTGTGTGGTTTTCTTGCCTTCCCCTCCTGCCCTCCTTTGCTCGCTGGCTGCCTGATGCTCACTCGGCTGTGCCCTCCTCCTCATCGTGCCCTCCCACTCATGGTGGGCTGGAGAGGGGAAGGGGAGGGTGAAGCTACTGTTGGGCTCTGTTGCTTTGCAGAGCTGCCAGCTCCGATTTTGTCATCCCTGCTTTGCTCTGCCTCTATGAGGTCAGCGGGGGCATTTTCAAAGACATTCACTGTAGTTCTCAGCATGGGTTGGAGGTGCAGGGAGCTGAGGAGGAGCGAGCAGCTCTTGCGGAGGAGCATTTCAGGGTTGAGATGCGAGGTGGGGGCCAGTGCATGCCAGGATCCTGTCACTGCTGATATCTTTTACTGTAGCTTTTTTTGCAGAATAAGAAAAGCAGGGTGGAATTAGGCCATGTAGCCTGTGGTACAAGCTCTGCTTGTTGGTATTGTTAATGGCTCTGTTCAGAATATGCTGACTTTTTCTGAACAAAAGCTAAAAAGCAAGCCTTACAAATTAATCATTATTAATACTTTGCTCTCGCTTAGCTATGCACGCAGCCATTCAAGGTGGTAAATACCCATTCCCTTGCTTGATCATTGTGGCAGCGGAGTGCTCGGCTCAGCCCCTCTTGGATGGCAGCAACACCTTGTACTGGAAGCTTTGGTGTTTGGGGGCAGCCTGGCAACTGTGGAACAGCAGCTCTCCTCACTTTTCTCTGTAAACTCATATAAAACACAAGTAAACTGAAGCCTAAAGGAGTTACATAGCTACTATGCTAGTGTGACTAAGATGTTCATCAGGGAGTTCATCTGATGCCAGCTGTCATTGATTCTATGATTCCTCTCTTCCTCTGATACAAAGGCTGATTTACAGTGAGGTTTGCTCTGGCCCTAAGTTTGTCTGACTCTAGTGAGGTCAGGGGTTCACTGGGATTATAAGGCAGGACTGGTGTGACAAGCACCAATGCAGTATCTCAGCCTGCTGATGTGCATGAGAGTGTGGCAGTGAGCATATGTGGTTTGCAGAGCCCATGGGGGTGGTAGGTTGGGTTGTCTTCTCCTTGGGTTGCACCTTGTGTGCTGGTTTAAGTGCAGTAATGTGCTGCCAGATTACTGGCAACAATCTGCTGCAGCACCCTTGTACCTTCTCTGCTGGCATCTGTGGCATGTAGGGCTATGGACTGGGAGGGAAATACTCATCTCTAACCCATTAATTTAGTCTCTCAGCCACCAAGTTCACCAGGCGTCTCACAAATAAGTTCTCGGCCTTTCTATATTGTGACTTCTTCCACTCCAAGTACTACCCATGTAATCTCCTGCACATTTCAAAACTACTTGAAACAGCTTCTTGCTTTAGTGCTTGCCAGATTCCCCCCCAGCTGCCAGGAAGAGAGTAAGCAGCCGTTGCCTGTTCTACTTGAGAAATTCAACTGCCAAGTGGTTATTTACAGCGGGCAGAGAAATGAAAATGTTAAATCAATTGCTGGCAATGTGAAAAAGGGAAGGGGGGGCACACACACAACCCAAACCCTTACAAAATCAGGATTATACTGGCTCTAAGCTGCAGCCACCTTAAAAGGATTGAAGACAATAAACAGCAAAATGACAACAGAGAAACTATGACCACGTTATACCCGCCTTGTGCTGTCCCTGACTTTTGTTTCTATTTCATGTCCCTATTCTGGTCCAGTTTGGTCCCTCTTGGCAGTGGGTGGGGAGATGGGAGAGTATTGGGAAGGAAGCTGGATTGTGTTAAAACAATTGTTTCAGTTCATTTCAACATCAGGCTCCCTGTCTGGATTTTACCTGGAGGTAAATGAAAAATTAAAAACTAAATGAGCCCTATCTCCCTGATGAATTTTGCCTTAAAAATGGGAGTATCTTCATTTCCCCTAACTCTTGCAGGGTGGAGGTGGTGGGAAGGTTACCAGGAGAGGCTACTGGCTGGCTTGGTTTTGGCCAAATCAGAAGTCAACTTTTTTTTTTTTTTCTGGTGTCAATCCCTCCTTTTATGTGGAAGCCTCAGGCTTCCCTGCTTAATCTCTACAGAGACGTCTGAATCATGGCCTTGCATTGGGCAGTGTGGCAGTTAATCAGACATTACAAAGGAAGACCTACTGTCTTATAAACCAATTAGAAGGGACCTGGTTGCTTGTGTAACTAATGCAGTGGAGTTACTAGTAAGTTAAAGACCCATTGTGGAGAAAAGAACTGAAATAAGTCTCTGTTACAAGGGTTTAAAGGAGGTGCTGAAAACACCAGATCTTTCTCTAAAACAGGAATCTCAATTTGCAGCCGTATGTTGCAGTAAACACTGGCCGCTTTTCTTGCCTTGCAGTCAGATGAAGAAAATATTTTTAACTCTTGATGATAGTGTTTATAAAATTCCCTTTTCTCTTGTATCTTCACTGGGTTTCTAGGTAAGAAGTGGAGATGAGGAGGGGGATGCATGGTACTCTGGCTCCTGGAGAGTACCTCTGAGGTTGGATAAATGAGGTGAAGGAGCCATCTGGGATGTCGTGCAAAGGGGGATGATGCAGGGATGAGGTTGCCAAGGTGCAGCTATCCCTGGAGCAGATTTGGTGCTCTTTCCATTAACGCAGCTCCTTTTTTAGCTTGCTTGCAGTATGAGGCTACTACTTTCAGGACCTGGGCTTGATGCTTTTGTGTAGTACTGCCTTTGTGTACTTTGGTGTGGGGCAGGATTGCTGGCTGTAGGCGTGGTCTGTTACTGAGATGGCACGCTGCGTTATCTGTGGCTCCAGCAGCCACCAGAGCAAATCTCAAGTGTTTAGCTGGTTGTATTGGGCTTTCCATTCTTGGCAGTTTTGCTAATGTGCTAATTTGATCTGCTTTCTCCTGACAACATGCTCAGTCTGCTGGCTGCTGTGCCAAATTGAGCAGGTGGTGACCTCAGCCTGCTACCTGGGAGCACGGAGCAGAGGTTTTAGGAGCAACCCCATGCTCCCTCTACCCGGCCAGTGACCTGCAGGAGTGGGATGGGGTGGCTGTCCCAGATTCAAGGAAGTGCCTTGGTGAGAAGATTCGCAAGCTCATCCATTAGTTGCCTGTTCAATATATTCTGCTTTTAGAAGGGGTGTGATTGCCTTTGTTGGACTGCTAAAGTAACAAGATGTATGTTTAACTTCACCTAATATACTGTGTGCAGCTACTTAGGAACAGCGCAAACTTGCAATGGTTTTGCTTCTGTTCCATCACAACACGGGGACTATTAATTTCACTGGGAATGTGGGACTTGGCATTCACTTATGCTTGTATTTAACAGCTTTCATGTGTAGAATTTTAACAGATCATTCTAGACCAACCAAGGTTGCTAATCCTTTTTTGCAATTCCAGTAACTAGGAATAATTTTAGAGTAGATCTGTGGTAGGGAGACTTTGGCTCTGTTTATAGCACAAAATGTTGGAAAGGTAGTGTGGGGTGGTGAGAAGGGCACTTGGTTCTCTAACTTTTGGTTTTGGCTCTGAAACTTGTTTGGCGACTTCAGGAAAGACATTTAACTTCTCCAAGCCTCCATTTTCCTGGCTTCTCTCATTGTACCACATGTTGGGGTGTGTTGTGGTTTGGTGGTTGATTTTTTTTTTTTTTTTTTTTTTTTTTTGGGGGGGGGGGTTTTTTTTTTTTTTTTGGGTTTTTTTGGTTGTTTTTTTTGTTTTTTTGTTTTTTTTTTTGTT
>JANHGN010013775.1:58843-71595 GCA_024605025.1 Megaceryle maxima
GTTTTGTTTTTGGTGGGTTTTTTTTGGTGGTTGGTTTTTGGTTTTGGTTTTTTCTTTGTTTGTTTTGGGTTTTTTTGGGTTTTTTTGTTGTTTTGGTTTGGTTTTTTTGGTGGTTGGTTTTTGGTTTGTGACTGTTCTCGAGAGCAGTATTTGCATTATTTCTACAATTACAGTGACTGGGAGAGTCGGCCTGCCCTGCCCACTGATGCTGTCTTGTACCGATGTGAATATGTGGTGGCAATACAAGCTGTACCTGTGCTTCATCAGCAATGAACTGCTGTGCAGGGCAGAATATCAGCCTGTGACATTAAGCTCCGTTCACTTCTAAGGAAATTCTGCATTTTAGGGAAACTTATAAACCAGTAACAGACTTTACACTGTTGTGCAAAGACTTCAAATGTGGCCAAAGGGAGTGCCTTTTCTCTGCCTTGCTCTCCAGATCACTTGTCATGACCTCCTGTTCCTGACCAACCCCAGCTGAACTAATTTCATCCTTATTAAACAGTAAGTGTGGGCTTACAATCAGTAGGGTTGATGTGCTCTGCTGAGTCAGGACTTTGATTATGCCAAGCTTATGACAGCTCTACATCCCAAGCAAATGATGCCCTCATCATCCACCCAGCCCTCGGCTCATAACTGGGGAAAGCGTACATGCCAGTTGAAAGGCACCTCCAGCTGTAGTCCACTGAGCCAATCTTCAAATTGAGTTTGAAGTCATTAAGTGGAAAAGAAAATTTTTGTGACAAGTGATTTCCCTGAGCAGGTGACAAACTATAATGAAGTGAGGCGGTTTGGCTGGAAAGGTTTATGATAGCAGCTGTGTTCCTTTCCTTGCCTGTGAGCAGTCTGGGCAGGAAAGGACTCATGGAAAACTGTCCATGTAGCTGTAAGATGTGCCTGTTGGCCTTGGATTAACTTTCCCAGTCTTTTCCCCAAAAGGATGCTGGAGGTCCTTTGGGAACAAAAGTGGGATAAGTGACTGTTTAATTGTCATTTAAGTTGTACTTCCCTTCCTAGCAAAGTAGTTGGTTGTGAAAAGCTTGTGAGCAAATAGCACCCCTGGAAAATGGTGTCATAATTTAGACATGCTACTGCTAGTTAGAGCTGCACAGTTTCTTCCTCTTGCTTTGGGTTCTGTTCCTGCAGGAACCAAGTATTATTGTCATAACACATCATAACAGACATAGTTGGCATGTGCCTGTGACAAGATGATGGGTGTGTTGGGTATGTGACAGTTGGCATGGCTCTAACAGGTAGCTATAGAAGTTCGGTGACAGGTGAATCATAGCCACATACAGAGCTCTTCCCAATATGGCAAGACTGCAGCACTGCACTTGGTCAGAGCTGGAGGAGAAAAGGTGTGAGGGAAGGCACTGGGATGGCTGCTGCAGCGTGGGGTAAGGTTTGGATACAAGAGAACTGAGAAGCTGCTTTTAAAAAGCTGAAGATGCACATCATAAGAGCTGATGCCGACAGCAAGGATGCTGGAGCAGGGGAAGTGGTTGCTCATATTAATGTGCAGCTAAGCGAGTATGACACCACAGCAACACCAGGGAAAATGGTGCAAAGGTTGAGGAGCAGCCTGTCTTGGCTAAGCAGCTTGCAGGTGTCCTGGCCGGGACAGTGCCTGGCTGTCTTAATTCCACTTCAGTTCTGTGTAGGTACCTAAGCAGGAGATCTTTCTTTTTCTGTGAAACTAGCTAATTAAATTAAGTCCCTAAAGTAAAAGAGATGGGGGCTGAAGCATTATGGTCTTTAAAACAGGCAGTGTTTGTAGTACATGGCTAACCAGGAGGTTTCTGGGGCATCCCTCTGAGGTGCCTTGTTAGAGGTGAGGTTTGGAACACTACAAGTCAGCTGCTCCTGATTTCTTTTTTCTTCTGATTGCTGGTTATGCAGTGTGTGGGTGGGTTGTTATTTTTCTTAGTACTATGTCAACTGCTGGCTGAGCAGTGTTGCAGATTCAAGGGTTCTGTGTTCTGCTGGGGATGCTGCAGGTTCTGCTCAGGAGGACCAGGCGTGTTCCTGGGGAGTGGTCACATTCTGTGGGTGTGCTCACTTGTTACAGATGAGCCTGATCTCTGCACTGCCTGCTCGGGGTGAGCTGTTAATGACCAGCCCCTCACCCACTGGGTTTACGCTGCTGCCTGCTTAATGGGATTTCTTCCATGAATGGGTGATGATGAATCACCTAGGCTAGACACTGCTGTCTAAGGCTGCCAGCTGCTGACCTTCAGGACAGCTGGATTTATACCTCTGAGCAGGCGTTGAATTCCTGATGCGTGGGGCAGCACTGAGCTGGGAGCAGCTGAATCCAGTCTGCTGTGTCCATCCTACGCTCCATTGGATTATCCAGCTGTCCCTGCCTCTACTGATGCTTACTCAGACTGGGATCTCCAGCAGCAGCACACAGGGTGGGGCGGTGGTGGATGATGACCACCTGTGAGAGTCCTTAATGGGCTTCAGGTGCCTTATCCAGGCTCACCTGGGATCTATATCCACTGCCCCAGGTTTGGGGCCTTCATTTGAGCTCAGGTCCTGGTTTTCTTCTGAGCTGTTGTGGAGGTCTGCCTGTCCCCAGTCTTGGTCCCTGCTGTGCTGGCTCCTGGGGTGGACCCCAGGCCCACATTGCAGGTCCTTGCTACAGTCTTGCCTCTGTCTGGGCCTCCTGGATGACCTTGGAATAATATTGCAGGTAGCTTGGCCTCTAACCCCATCTCCTGGGTGGATGTTGGACCTACATTGTAAGTAGCCTCTACAACTCTGTCTCTCTCTTCTTGCTCTTGACTGAGTTCAGTGGGTGCACCTTGGCCCTGACATGTCACCTTGTCTTACCTGGGGCTATCTGTGGCATCTGTCACCACCCGGCCCTTCTCAGACTTGGTGGGACCATGCCAGGTTGGTGAGGGCTGCCCTGTAGTGACCAGTGGTTCCCAGGTCTTCCCCTGCATAGTGCAGCCCCAGTCTCACTGCTCGTGGGCAACAGACATGGTCTTGTGGGTCTAACATCAGGCTAATTCAGTGCTGCTGGTGGACCCTTAGGAATTATCTGATCTGAAGATTCACTTTTCTTGAGCTTCTACCTTCAGAGCTCTCCCTTGTCCCTGCCCAGGGCTTCTGGGCTGACACTGTTTGGGATGTGGTGTTGAAAGGCTGTCCTATTCTGGCTGGGAGGTGTCCCTCACAGAGAAAGGGATGAGGATGTTACTTAAAGGTGTGCCAAAGATGTTATTGTGTGTACTGGGAATAGAGCAAGAATAATTTCTTGGAGGTGCCTTGTATGCGTAGCACTGCACAGCACAGGGGAGTTGAATGTGGACTGGGGGAGGGATCAACAGGAGCAAGCGATGCCAGCTGGAGACACCAGAAGCTTTTTAAAAAGAGCTTGAAAGCAACAAACCCAACACACTTGCATATTCCAAGCAATGCACGTAAGCCAGACTCACTTTTACATTTTTCAGAGCAGATTAGCGATTTTCTAATTAGGGAAAGAGCTGAATATTGAGCACTGAAATGGATAAGCGACTTAAAAAGAACACAGAAAATTGCAAAGTGAAATCACTTAAATCAGCCTTGTCTCCTCCCCCCTTCATGCTTCATATGCTGTTTATCTTGGCAAATGGGGAGAAAATAAATTCCCTGGAGGTGGCACATACACGTTGCTACCTGAATGCATCAGGTATTTCTATGCAGGGAGTTAAGAGCCCTGAACTGCAGAGTTTTGAATCGGCCTTCTGGACCTGCAGAAATATGAGCAGGGCTGTATCCTGGGCCAGGGCTTGATGTATCCGTTGTACTGAGCAGCAGCTGTTTGCTAAATTTTCATCTAGATCTCGATGTGGATTAAAGACGTCCTAGTTGTTGAGGGTTGTGTGGCCCTTTGAGCAGTTCGAAGCTTGTTGCCTCTGTGAAATAGCAGAACGTTGCCTTGGTGGTGATTCTGAGTGAGTTCTCAGGGCAGCTTCTTCCTGGATGCTGCCAGATGCAAATCTGAGAACCAAAATGTTGTTGTCTGTGTGCTTCTAGCAAAAAACCTAAAGTCTCCTTTTGCTCCTCAGGCCTGAAGCCCTTCACTTTTACATGCCTTAGATTCGCCATCCACAAAATGAGGCATAGCAATTGTCAAAATTGTATTGCACTGGTCTAGGTTGGTGCTGGACTTTGGAAGGGGCCAACACAAAGTACTCTGGAGAGGTGCAGAAGGCAATTTACCCCAGGATACATTTTCTTAGGCCCTTGTTATCCCAAAGATGAAGGTTCAGGAAGTGTTAGGAACAGTGAGGATGCAGGGCGGGGATTGTATCTTGCTGTGCATGCAGGCAGTACCCAGTACACTGCAGCTGCTGCTGGACCATAAATAAATGTTAGTGGGCACTCTCGCTCCCAAAGCACCTATCAGTGCTGCCATCCCTGTGGAAAGAGGAAAGTAAATAGATTCTTGGATTGTCTTAAAGGCAGAGGGAATAGAACAGGATCAGTCCATTGGATTTGTTGAGTAAACTACAAAATACAAGATATAATTCTCTGCAAAGTAATGGACTATGTTGTCTTTTACATTTCAAGCACTGGATCATTCAAACTGAACTGTCAAAAACTGGTGGGCTTGATTGAATTAACCAAGGCTTGAACTGGGCACAATATTTTTCTAAGTTACTTATGCTCCAGTAGAATTTATGCCTGGCTGCAGCACACGTGGTGCGCTCCGTGTGCCCAGGGTGGTGTGCTTTCTGCCCCACAGCACTTACAGCAGGAATTATTTACTGGGGAGCCAAAAAGCTTCTTTGACATTTGTCTAAAAAGCTGACCCTGCATCTGAGATGCCACTGACACAATCCCTTGTGGGGTCGCTTGCTGGGTGGGAGCTCCTGGTGTAAATCCAGCCAAGATCACTACTGTGTTTTGATTAAAACTTCCATACAAAAGCTGTGCATCAGCATGACTTGGCTAGTTGGCAACTCCATGGAAGATGAGCACATTCCCCTCACCCTCTGGCTCTTACCCCTTGTCTTGCTGAGATGCTCAGGTGATAAGATGTTATGACCCAGAAAAAAACAGTGTTGTGCTGGCGTTGATGGTGTTTGTCCTCTTCCCTGGTCTGTGAACACAACAGCATGGCTCTTGGTTTTTGCCCCAGGAGATTATAAAGTGCCAGGGAAATGCTTTGTTCCCTTTCTTTTTAAAGGAGCCCTTTCTACTGGCCTTAAGGATGGGTAAGAGGGATTTGTACATTCCCTGCCAGCTGTGGGGAATAGGAAACTTCTTTTGTGCTGCAGGTGAAGGTTGCGAGATGAGAGGAGAGAGGCTGGTGCTGGAACGACCCATTGGTTAATCATGGACTTTGCACTTGTGGGATCCAGCTTCAGTTCCTATGGAGTATTTTGAAGTATCTGACCAAAAGCAAACACATAAAGAAACTGAAGCACATGAACAACATGAAAAATGATTGGCAGGTTCTTGTAGCTTTAAGCCATCTAAAGAAGTACCATTTTATCCTATGAATTGGAAAACCTTTGATGTGCCTCAACAGTTGCCTTGAATGTGTACAGAGCATGTAGCTCTTATCATATAGATGATATCTTCTGGCCACCTATAAGTTACGAGAGCCTCAGTACAGTGTAAATTCACTCTAGTGTTCATTCCCATTTCCTTCCCCCAAAATACCTTGAGAATGGGAGATTACAGCTGTATGGTTTGCTCTCTGATGTTGACCTGCAGTGAACACAAGTGTTACTGGGCAGCTACTGTCACAGCACATTTTGTGGACAAGAGAGGACGTTTTAGTTACAGTTTGTGTTTTCATTTGTCGTTGACAAAGCAGATTTACAGTCTTTGGTGTGTGCCAATGCTGGCAGGTAGCAAGTAAAGTGCTACTCACTGCTGAAGTCCTGTGTCTCAGGTGGCCTCGAAAATCACTGCTGTCAGATTTACACCCAAGATAGCTGGTTCTTGATGTATGTGACTGGTGTTGCTTTAAGCAAAGGTGCAACTGTGTGGCAAGTGTCACCTGTCACCTTTGTTTTTTCTGCTAAGGAGATGTAACAGGTGGGTGCATCTCCTTTGGGAACCACAAATGGTTTCATTTGTGATATCTTGTGTCCTTTGAGGTCATGGGTTAGATGTCTTTCTGCTAAATCCAGCCTGCTGGAGCACAATTCTGATGCAACCTTGGTCATACAGACAGGCCCTCTGGCATGGACACTTAAGAGTCTGTAGAGTAAAGGATTTTATTTTTTTCTTTCTGTGTGTTTGTGCAAATCCTCACTTCCATGCCCAGGCTCTATGCCATGGGAGAGGGGATGGCTTTTATCCTAGCTAGAGGGGCTTTGGTGGGGCATCCATGCCTCAGCTGCATTCTTGGGTGTCACTTGCAGATGCAGTAGAACACTGTAGTCCTTCACAGTGCATGTTGCAGTCACTCAGCACTGCAGGCAGGGCTCAGCTGAGCTGGCCTCGACAGACCATCAACCACATGGAAGAAGGGGAGGTGATTAGGTCAGTAATGCAGTAGGACTAAACAAAACCCAGCTATCCTGTGTTGCAGCCTAGCTCTTCAGAACTTCTTCAGCCTGCCCTGTCAGTCTCCTTCCTCTGCTGCCTCAAATGTGGGGATATTCATTAGATGGTATATCTGTCTTAAGTAAAATAAGGCACTGCCTGTTCTCTGGTTCTGAAGACAAGTGGCATGGTGTGGTTCATGTCCTTGTAGCTGACCTCTCCTCCTCAGAACGAAATAACCTCACCTGGACTGTGTCTCTGCCAGTGTATGTTGGGGAGAGGGCTGGTGGGTTTGGGCCATGGATGTCTGCTCTGGTGTGGATGGTGGTGGGGTAGTCCTGTAGCCTGTGCAGTGGTCCTCTTCAATTACCAGTGTAGAAAGAGCCAGCAAGTCTCCAGTAGTACTGAGTCAGTAGGGCAGGGTGGGCATCTGCGCATCACCCTTGTACCTGGAGTGCAGGACTGGGTGCCGTTCAAAGGTGTAGCCTGATATCTGCAGGACCTTAGGCTGTGAGGATGTCCAGTGTCATTTTTTTTCCCGTAGTGGAGATGCTGGCTTGCAAAAATCAGAAGTACAGAGGAGTTCCAGTAAGGTCTTATCACCTTTGTCGAGTAGGAGCAGACAACTTGCCCCACTCAGTGCCCAGGCAAGAAATAAACTTGCTAAATGAGTATATTTACTGCAAATGCATTTGTACCAAATCTTGTATGTGCACCAAAATCCTCTTAGATAAGCATCTGATAAAGGATTAAAACTATTAAATGATTAAAAAATCCCCTCTGCCAAGTGGTGAAATATGCAGATTATATGGTGCTTTGTTGTTTTGTTTTTCCCTTTGGCTTTGCTATTCCCACCCTCCTTGCCCTGTTTGCAGGGAGGGAGGAGAGGGAGAAGGGGCTCTGCCACAGCCCTCTAAGGCATGAGGGGTACCAGGGAGGCTGTCAGTGCTGGGGGAGTGCTGGTAATTCCATTACCCTGCAGGAGGAGGAAAGAAAAGGTCCTAAAAACCTCTCCCAGCTGCATCCTGCTGTTTCAGGAAGCAGATGGATTTCTCCTTAGTCTGGAGAGCTTTCCTCAGGGGAAAGATTTGGCACACTGGGAGACTCCTGGGAATTTGGAAGCTGGGGAACAAGACTAAACCATACAGGAGGGCTACTCCAGGCAGGGTAGCATCTCAGAGGAGTCTGCATGGGTCCAGTCCCACCAGCAGTCCTCCCCTTTTGCATAATAGGGGAAGCATTGCTTTCGGGCAGCTTCTGAGGTAGCCCTCTTCACCGGAGCTGACAAATCTCTGGTGAGGAATTTCTTCATTCACAGGTGGGAGGATCATCAACATTTCCTTCAGCTTTAGGATGTGTCACCTTCTATGGTAAGCTTGTCTGCAGAAATGTCCTGGAACTCAGCGGCTTTGTGTTGTTTACATCACATGTGTTACAGCTACTGGCAGGTGACCTCAGTTGTGTTGAATGGCAGCAGGCAGGGAAGTGTCAGGCCATGTCCCCTGGCTGTGGCACATGCATGTTCCTGATCACCTTTGGGTGTGCATTGCCAAGCATTCACCTTAGCACACAGTTTTAAGGCAGTAACTGGGACAGCAATCAAAGACCCAGTATCAGAGGAAAAGTGCCAAATATTCTGTTCTATGAGGGCTCCAGCTAAAGCTTCATCTGATGCTCATCTTCTTCACAAGGTTTATATGTTTTGTTCTCACCCAAGACTAGAAGGTGTGAGAAAACTGCCTTGTTATGGTCATGTGCCAGGGGTAACTCCTGATAGCTCTTGGAGAGGAAGGTTTGGTGTGGGACAAGAGGTAGGGACAGCTGGATTAGATGATCTCTGAGGTCCCTTCCAACCTAAGCCATTCTATGACAGGGTACAGGCCACTGTTAAGACTCTGAAGGTTGAAAGGAGAATGAAACATCAGCCTCTTTTCTGTGAAAAGAGCTCTGCTGTGGGGTTGAGCAGAGCCAGGATTTCCCTCGGGTTGCCTAAGGCTTGTGTCATTCTGTGGACTTGGACCCCACCAGCCAAGGGCTGCTGCTGGAAGTACCTGTTTCCATGGTGTGCTGGGCAGAGGCATTGCTCTGCTGAAGATGTTTTAGGGTCAGGCTGGATGAGATAACTGCTTCATTAATGTAACCCTGATTAGGCAGTCAGGGACCGTGTCGGAGTCCAAGTCATTAGGAGCTGTCAGCAGCCAAGCGTTCAAGTGGAAGGATGGGAGAGGAGGAAGGAAGAGCCAAAGGGGCTGTTGCAGTGATGGTGTCAGCTCAGTATTTATGAGGGAAATAAGCTTCTGATGTTTTATGGCCCCTAAGATGCTGTTTTCTCTGGGTCTGTTTGATTAGATAGGATTATCTCAAGGGCTCGAGTGGCACATCATTGATTTCTGCTCACTTCTATGGGGATGTTCAGCAGCCCTAATCTATACCCCCAGTTTTCGAAATGCTAAGAGGTGACAGCACTGCTTGGGGGGTCAGCCTGTCCCAGAAGGAGCTGTTTGGAAGTGTGTACCCCTTATTTAGCCTGATTTCAATTCCCCTGCTTTCTGTGCCCTCTGTTTTGATTGCATTTGGGCCATCACTCACTGTCTCCCAGAATCAGGAGCTGGTAGGATGATTCTGTCTCCTTGATGTTTCCGGGAGAGCTGGACAAGGGCAGAAAAGGAAAGAAATGGGACAGAAATTTAGTGCCTCTGAGGGGTGTCCAAGACCAAAAGGCCACCACTGCTAGCTGGTAGAGTACTGTGGGAAGGCATTCTGGTCAGAGGCATGAAGAGGTAGGGACCAAGTTTAGAATTATTTGGTATGTGAGGGATTTTCCAGCTTCCTGTGCCCAATACCTTATTTAACACTTATCAACCATATGGAAACCTTGTAAAAATCTTATCCCAGGTACCAAACTGTCTGAAACCTTGTAGGTGCCAGAGTTCTCTAGGTAAAGGCAATGTGGCACTGACAGCAATGTCAGGCAGGTAAACCTGACCAAAGTGAGTAAAAGAATTCAAGAACTGCAGCAGAGACCAGCCTCCCTCGTTTCCAGGTTGTAGCTGCTGGCAGAATCCTGAAATGAGTTGGTAAATGGTTTTTGTAGCTATTGTCCAGTAGACTGGAGGCTGAGGTGTTACAGAGCAGACTTTTCCTAAAGGGTTACAGTTTTCTGGCCAAGTGCAGAGAGGGGTCTTTATGTCAGGGAGGCAGCCAGACAGGAGAAAAAGGAGCATGAGAACAGGCTTTGCTTTATCCTGGCCCGTTAGATGTGGAAGAAACCATCTTCAGCAGCATTTGAATTGACTGCCATGAGGAGACATGCAAAATATTTTTCTGTGTGTGTTGCTTAGCACATGAGAATGAAGGCAAGGGCAGCATGGAGATTTGGGGCCTTGCAGGGACTGGAGAGACTTTGGACAGACAGCGGTCTTGTTGGAAGGATCCTGGATTGTGTTTTGAATCCTGCTTGCCCCAAGGCAGTCACTGGTGTGTGGGTTACTTCTGCCTCTTCCCTATAGGTGGGGCACAGCGACTTGTGAACAGAGAATCATCCTGACCTGGTGGCTGCTGGAGGGGCCGTCTGCAGGAGAGGCTGGTGTCATCTGCCATGGCTGGCAGTACCTCTGGTGTCTCTAGTAAAGCTCAGTGACTCTGTTCCGCTTGGCATCATAGAGCTGATGAGCTCAGGGGTCTCTAAGAGCTCTGTCTTTGTTAGATATTCTCCTCTGGAAATGGTGCCAAGGGAGAGCTGAGAAAGAGGAGCAGAATGCCCATGGCATGATGGGAGGAGTGGTGTGGGTGGCAGATTGCTCCTGGGATGGGGCTGAACTAGAGACCTGCAGGCAGAGGAGCTGGTTCGGGCAGATAGTCATTATGATGCTGCAGTGCAATCTGAGGCCAGGAGGGGAAGGTGCCAGGACTGCTCAGACCCTGGGGTTAACTGTTCTTCCCATGGAAACTGCATTCTCCTTAACCTTCTGATTGACTTACTTTGAAACCTTTGAAACCTTTTTCCTCCAGTTAATCTGAAACAGAGGTAATTTATTTATTTATTTATTACTTCAGGGGAAGTGCTAGTACTGAGCTCCTGCTGTGAAAAAAGTGCTGGAGCCCAGCACTTGCCAGTGCCTGTTCTTGCTGTGCCCTGATTAGCTACTTGTGCTGGAGCACATCAGTACAGGAGGCAGGGCCCCTTGGGGAGAGAGGGAGTGGACCACTTAGATCTCAGCCCTGGCTTTGAGGAGACTTCTTGACAGGTTTACCAGCGCTGGCAGGGCATTGGAGCTACAGTGCTTGCTGCCACTCTGCCATGGGTGCCTGCCTGCCCATGTCTCACTGCCTTGCCTTGGCATGACCTACCTTTCATTGCTGGCTCTCTTGCCTGAAGTTCTTTAGCCTCTCTTCCTATAATGGAGGCATAAGTATGAGTGAGACAGGCTTCCCCTTCCCCCTGCCTGTCTGCCCTCATGGGCTGAGAAGCTGGTTTCTTCCTGCTGCTGCTGGTGGTAATAATGCTGCCCAGGCATTTCTTCTGGTGGTGCTCAGAGGATGAGACTTGGCTTAGACAAAGAGTGGACAGATTGGGAGTTAAGCTGACCCCTGCCAAACTCATTTCAAGAAGCCCCTTGAGGCAATTTCCACCCTGTCCTAGCCTTTAGGTGTTGGCTGAGGAATGTCCAGACCTTGCCACTGCAGTAGTAAAACCTCATGTTAGGCTTTCAGTCAACCCCTTAAAGAACCAAGGCTGGATTTCTCTTCCCTGAGGTCTGGAGACAGTAAAAACATCTGCCAGACTATTTCAGAGCTTGCAGTGTAAACCTAGAGCTTAGATGGACACCAGGAATCCTGCATCTAGTTCCTGTAAAAAAAAGTTCCATCCGTAGGGAGTGAAATAATAACCTGTAAAATGATTTTACTCCCATCCACTGAGACTATTTGCTACCATTGGTAATAAAAATGGTCCTATAGCAACTATAGGCCACCTTCTTCTCACTCCCACTTCTGTAATGAAAACAATCTATTCTCTGTATCTCTCCATCCTGAAGACTTTTAATCAAATAAACCTGGCATACACACTCCTGAAAAAAAGGGTGCTTTCTGTCAGCCAAAATCTGTCTCTCTTCCATTTTCTTCAGATTTAATTTTCCAGAGATTAAGATTCTGCTCATCTCCCCTCAGAACTTGGCTGCCTTCATTTTGTTTGTTGGTTTTACTCTGGTGGGTTTTTCCTTTCTCTTGGTAGTTTTGTTTTGAAAATCCTGAAGGCCCAAGGGTATTGAAATACTGTGAAATGGATAGGGAGCTGTGCCTCCCAGCACCTGGCACCATCTCGCCTGCGCTTGCCCTCCGCTTCTGAAATGTGGCTTCTTGTCTGCCTCCAAATGGCTTTGGCATTGCTGGCATGTGTTACTGCTGAAGAGCATTTCTCACACAAATGTGTTTTCTCATAGCAGGGGGCTGTCTCCTGACTGCTGGCTCTGCAGAAGGTTGTCTGTCTTTGCTGCCATCTTTGCTTCAGCAGCTATGTGTGCCTTAATGGCAGTGACAGTTTTGCCCTCTTGTGCTAAAGCTGGGGTCAGTTGTATGGATTTAAGAACGTGGTTGAATCAAAGGATTGCAGAATGGTTGAGACTGGCAGGGACCTTGGTGGGTCCTCTGGTCCAACCTTCCTGCTCAAGTGGGAGGTCACTCAGGATGATGTCCAGATGGCTTTTGACTGTCTCTAAGGAGGGAGACCCCTCAACTATTCTGAGCAATCAGTTCCAGTACCTGGTCACTCTCACAGTGTGAGGAGAAAAAAAAAATACTCAAGTGTTTCTTTATGGTTTGGTGGACCCTCTTGTGCTTCATTTTGTGTCCATCGCTTCTTGCTTTGTCAGTGGGCACCACTGAGAAGACCCCGACTGTCTTTGCTACACACTTCCTTCAGGTATTTCAAGACACTGATAAGATCCCCCTCAGCCTTATCTAAGCAGGAAGAGCTTGAAGCTATCATCCATCAGGAAGGCTGATGTAAATGTCCTTACTGAAACTTGGTGGGATGAATCCCATAAGTGGAGTGCTGTGTTGGATGCCTATAGGCTCTTCTTGAAAGGACAGGCACAGAAGGAGGAGAGGCAGTGCTGTGGCACTGTATGTTAGGGAAGGTCTTGACTGTTTTGAGCATGATGATGATAGGGTAAGAATCGGGGGGAAGGCTAACAAGGCAGATGTCATGGTAGGGCTTTGTTACAGACCACCGAATCAGGATGAAGAGGTTGATGAAG
>JANHGN010013775.1:71695-162400 GCA_024605025.1 Megaceryle maxima
AGTTGCCATCCCTGGAGGCAGCATTTAAATGGTGTGTGGACCTCAGGGATATGGTTTAGTGGTGAGCTTGCAGTGTTGGGTCAAAGGTTGGACTTGATGATCTTGAAGGTCTCTTCCAACCAAAGACATTCTGTGATCTCCTCCAGGTTGAACAGTCCCAGCTGCCTCAGCCTTTCCTTGTATGTGCGATGTCCCTTAACCATCTTAGTGATGCTTTTCTTTACTTTCTCTAGTAGTTTCCTATCTCCCTTGCACTGGGGATCCCAGAAGTGGACACAGCACTTCAGGTGTGGCTTCACCAGTGCTGGGCGGAGGGGAAGGTTCACCAAGCTCTGTTGGCCCTTCCTAGGGCAGACCTGCTTTCTTTGTTGCAATGGCACATTGCCACCTCATGGTCAACTTGGTGTCCAAGGCCCCCTGGACCCTTCCTGCAAAGAGAAAAGGGGAGGATTAAGTGGCATATCCTTGAAAGCCTGTGTTTGATGGCTGGATTAAGTGTATTCCTGCCCCTCCCTGCTGAGTGTGCCAGCACTTGCTTGCACCTTGTTTCCATTGGCTTGGCAGACTGATGGGCTTTAGCTTCTACAGAGTGTGGGGCTGTTGGTCTTCTGCTAGCAATTCCCTTGGTTTCCTCAAGGTATGTGATGCAGGAAGACTGCACGGTTGGGAGAGAACTGTGTGTGTGCTGGTAGAGGGGAAGCTCCCTAAAGCTGACCCCGATGCTGGCCTCCGAGGATTGCTGTTTGTGAGGAGACTGCAACACCCAAATATTTCCAGTGCTCTTTGCAAGCTCTGCAGATGTCTGGGGTCAGTGGTGACAAATTATGTAGATTCCTCCCCCTTCTCTCTATCCTTCCTCATTTCCATTATCTGCCTTTTATAGAGGCTGTAATTTATTGCATCTTGCAACCTTGTAATTTATGGCTTTTTTATAATTCTTTCAAAGCTTTCAGAAGTAACAGCTCCATGTACCCCAGTGCATTTCATTGTCACACTTGAGGCTTTCCTACCTCCCCCTGCACTTCCACTCTTTTCTTGTAACTTGCCTGTTTACTTGCTAAATTATTATTGTGCACTCAATAAAAATTGCATTTAAAAAGTGATAACTGAAATGACATTTAACATAGAAAGCACTTAAGCATAATTACACTATATGCATTACATCATTTTGTGACAGTTAAAAAAAAAAATCTGAATAGGGTTTTTCTTTTTGTTGTCGGGGCTGTAGAGAGTGAGTACTGGCATTTCATCACTTTCTAGAGAAACATATTTTTTCTTTTTACTGGAGGGCTCTGTCCTGGGGTTTTTCTGTCTCCTCCTCCCTTGCCAGTACTGCAGGTCTCCTGCATCTGGTGCTGCAGCATAGGGTGAAGAAGTCAAGACTGTGAAGATTGTCTTGGTCCAGTTATGGAAACTGGGGTAAGGGTGAATGTCAGCATAGCTTCAGCTCCTGGTTGTGCCCCACAGTGATTTTATTCTGGAGGAAGCTGCTGCCAGCTGTGGCTGAGAGCTAAATGATTAATGTCCCTTGCTTCATACTGTCCAGTGACTTCTACAGAAGCAGGAGAAGTGTGCCAACCCCTTGTGACCCCGTGGCTCATATCCGCACTGATATGACTACTTGATTATTAGATTACCTGCAAATCACAGCTCCTTGACCATCTGCTATGCAAAACTCCTCAGCTCAACCCCAGCATCTGTCCAGCCCAGCCGTGCAGACTGTGCTGCATTCCTGAGCAGATCAGCCCAGATCCCAGCTGTGGTTTCTTCTGCCATGCCTTGTCTTGTCCTTTTCCTTCCTACCTACTGCAGAACTGCACTTCTGAAGCATTTTGTACATTCCCTGCCCTCCTTCCCTTCTCTAGAAAGTTATATGAGCCTGTTCAGTCATACAAGCTGCAAAAGAGCTCAAAACTCTATCACATGTGGGGAACTGCAACTAGAAATGCAGCTTGGAGGTTCTGCGTGACTAAGATAGTCTCCCCAGTAGGAACTGTGATCTCCTTCCTCTTTGAGTCCTGAGTTGCTTGGAAAAGGGGGTAGTGGTGATGGACCTCTTTCTGCAGCATGAGCAAAGTGAAGAGACAGGAAGGGGGACTGTGAGTAGCAGGGCCCAGGAAGATCTGAAAAATCATTTGAAATGTAGTGAACAGATGATAGAAGCCATGGCGCTTAACGTTTCTAGGCTGCATGTGAGGAATTTTTGGAGCAAACTGAGAGAGAGTGCATGTGTTTTCTGCACATCAGAGGAGTGATCTTTAGAAAGCAATGCCTGTAGCACATTTGGATACTGGTCCGTGACTTAGAGGGGTAGTGGTCTTGTGGGGAGGTGAGACAAGTAGGACAAAATGGAAGCATAGCTTTATTTAAAAAAGGAGGGGACGGGGAAAAAAAGTAGAGAACATGAGTGATCATAAGCAAACTCCTCAGCGTGTCTAGAAATAGTGTCTTGCTTTTCCATGGTGGTGTTGTGACTTGCCCTTCAAATTAATAAATGGTTAATCACTTTATGGGTCACTTCATTCAGCATCCAGAGGTTGAGAGAAGGGAGTTTTGGGAACTTGGGCATTTTTTTCCTCTTTTTCTTCAAATGCACACATAAATAGAAACCATGCAGAGGCAGTAATAACTAATATAGCTGGGAAAGGAATCTCCTGGAGAGATTACTCTCTGCTTTTTCAAGGAGGAAAAGGCATTTCTGGTTGCTTATATCTTTTTTTTAAACTATTGATAACATCCTCATCCTCTTGGCAATCAGTCTCATCTGGGAAGTACTTGGTGTTATCTTGGCTTAATTCATTAGTAAGAATAAAAAAAGGCATTAAAATGGACATCGCTATTGAGAGCACTTAATTCTTTGCAACAAGAGTAATTTCTGTCCTATTGAGTAAGCCCTGTGCAAAACCACTTACTTGAGAAATTCCTCAGCCTAATAGAGGACCTGGAAGAATAAGGCGGAAGGAGAGAGGGTAGAACCCTACACTAGCAGGAGACCTGAGAAATGCTTGTTTTGCCTTGGATTTGCCTATTGCCTGAAGTGTGAGGCTGGGTTGCAGGCACTGGTTGCACAGTGGTCTCTGATCTGCAGCCTGAGTCTGTTCAAGGGAGAGAGGGAAGCAATTCTCCCATGAACTCAGCAAGTGGCTGGGAGCATGCTTTAGGTCTCCTAATGGTTTTGTGGTTCAGAGTCTGGTTGGGGTTTTTTTCCCCCACCAATTGCTCTTGCACTTAGTTCACACTGGCTCTTCAGTTTCTAAGGTAATGGGCCTGAATGCTCCTGCAGTGCATTGCAGAAGACATTTGCTTCTATGCTGTGCACACTGTACTCTCAAAGAGGAGACTGCACTAGTGTGGTTTGGTTTGGTTTTGGTCTGGGGTTGTATTGGGAGCCCATTGAGATGAGGGTGTGGTCACTGCCTGTTTCTGCAGGTGTTCAGGATAAGCCTATCACCAGAGTCTGGGCACCCAGTCGGAGTGTGGAGCTGTGCATGGATTTGGTACTGACAACTGCTGTCCCCATATTTAGGCAATTGTTTCAGTCTGTGGGGTGTTGTTGAGTTTCTCATTTCAGCAGGAATTAATTCCAGCAGCCATGTCACCCGTGTTATTCAGGAGACAAGGAACAGGTTCCTTCTGGCTGTGTAAACTGTGACACTGGGTGTGCTGGAAACATGGCATCAATCACTTGGGGCAGAGGATTTTTCTGATGACAGCAGTAGTTTTGATAAGTTGGGTGAGGAGACTCTCAAATTATAGGAAAGGGAACAGCATTGAAAAGAGAAGCAAATTGTGAAGCATGTTTCCTGCTACAATCTTTGTGGCAAAAAGTTAGTGATACTTTAAAATGTATATTGATCATCCAAACATAGAGATATGTGGTCTATATAATCATCTGAGTTTGATTTATGACACAAAACCAAATCAGCACTATTATTTATGAATATAATTGCAAACCTGCTTTTCTATTATGTGATCAGCCAAACTCCACTGCAAAGCAGCCTTCAGGATTGCCCAGCATGGAATGCACTGTTGTGCTTCAGGACTGCAGGAATGAGCAGGGTGCTGCTACCCTGCTGTGGAGCTCAATCCAAGATCTACTGGTTTTGGGAGAATAAGCTGCAGAATAAAACCCTGACATTTGGAACATGAGGCAGAATTCTATAGTCCTGGGAAATGACAGTTTTTTCCTTTTAGAACAAACTCCCTAGTTTTAGAAGGAAAGTTACAAGGTGGCATTAGAAAGCGCCTGCTGCATCACCATCAGGTGTCTCACCATTTGAGTCTAAATGTCTCCTCTAAAAGAACTCCCAACCAGGTTTCCTTTAAAGTTATTAAAGCTGTTTGGGTTTCAGCTTTTGCTGCTCCTGTTTAGAAAAATGCTAATTAACATTCTAGGCAAAGGAGGAGAGAGTGGAGAAGGGAAGTGCTTATGATCTGTAAATGCCACTTCGCTCTTCTGGCTCCATCCCTCCAGGGAGAGGTTTTCTTTCATCTTCCTCTTGTTCCCCCCCTGTTTTGGAGTAAAGCTGGTAGTTGGGTGTATATTTTGCCTTAAGCATATGCATAACTTTTCACTGCATTTACCTGTGTAACGGTGGGTGAATCTGTATGGATGTGAGGGCTCCTGCGTGCGCCCAGAGCACAGGCATGTTGCTTTGAGTGTACGTGAACCCCTGGCTGGTGCGCGCAAGTCTTTACCAAAGGAGGAAGTATGTGGCAGGCTTGTTTGTGCTCTGAGTTTCCCATTCCCTTGACGGTAAGCTACAAGCAAATGTGGATGAAATCAGAAATTGGCAACATGCTGTCAGGAGGGATTAATTTCTGTCCCTGATTAACTTTATGCTGGAACAGCAGGAGACTAATACTTCACTGTTCACGGTGCCTGATGCAACCTTTTCTTACACAGAGTAGATCTGAATCCATCCCCGGTCCTGCTCCCCCCTTATTATGTTATCTTAGATCCAAGTGGCAGGGCTATTGCTATGGATATGTAATGACAGGCCACATACATGTTTCCTAATGCTGATGGAAAGTACTGATAAAAATCTGCCAGTGCATTGAGGGTCTGGCTTGAACTGTACAAGAGTTTTGTTTCTGCTCTTAGTAGCTTTAATGCACCAGTTGGTCCTTAGAGGCTCCTGGTGAAATATTAATACCCTCTGTTCCTGTGCTACCTTTTCTTTCACAACACTTTGCAAAAATTAATGGTAAATTCTTTCAAAGCAGGAGGTCAGTGGTGCCATGCAGGCTCAGGAAGGTGGTTTGCCAACAATCCTGCAGGCAGGTCCATACTGTGCCTGTGGCAAAGGGGGAATACAGCCCAAGTCCTTGTTCTCAGACCTAAGTGCCAGACAATTACCTGTGCCTAAAGCTTAATTAAGATCACACACTGTCGTAGGGAGACGGCATGTGGGGAGCACGAATAGTGCTTTTTGTGGACAGCGAAGTACCCAGGCAGGGCTGCGTGAGGAGATGTTCCTGTAAGAACAGATGAGTCTGATGCTCAGCCCTGTGTTTGTGAGCATGTGCCTGTGTGAAGGGGGAAAGGGCTGGGACAACAGGGATGAAAGCCCTCAGATATTTGGCAAGAACAGAAGAAGGAGAGGACAAGGCAAATGGGGATGAAAGTTTGTGTGCTGATTTGTGTGGTGTTGTTTGGGTAGATCAGAGTCAGTACTTAGGGCTGCTCTAGGGAGATGACTCTCTCTGGCCCAGCTCTGGCTTTCCCACTGTGGGTGCTTCCCTGCACCTTGATAATCCTGGAGTGCAGTGGGCACCTGGGGACTGAGTTCTTTCCTGTCTCTGCAACAGCCGTGCAGTGATCTTAGTGTACACAGGCAGAGTTTGTGGGCTGCTGGGAGCAATAATAGGATTGCATATCATCCTGCTGTCTCCTCTTCAGCCATATGGAGAACAGAAACTCACAGCACATGTATACCTGCTTCTGCAAAGGCCTGTATGGCTGGCTTTGCCTGGGAGAGAAAAAGGCTACTCTTTGCTTTCTGTCCCAGGCCTGGTGGAGTCACCTTAGTCAGTCACCTACGCTAGTTGTATGGATCAGCTGCATCTAGCAAAGGGTGAGTGTTTTGCCTTGGTCATTCTCTCATTTGATGACCACCCTTCCAAGAGCTGGAGCTGACCTGTCCTGGCTGATACCAGGGAGAGATGGGAGAGCCCATGAGTCACTGTTGCACCATTCGGGGCTGGTGCAGGAAAATTTACCATTGTTAACATCCCAAACTATGCTGATCAAGCAAGTAGTGGCTTGTTTGAGGGGGAGGGGGCTCAGCAAGGCTGGCAGGAGGTGATGCGGGAAGGAACACAGCCCAGTGAGTGAGAGTCCACGTGTTGGAAACTTGTGGGGTCTGGGCAGGGTGGATCCATGGGACACTTAACCTTTGCTTCCCACTGAGGAGGAGTCCATGCCTGGTCCTTCCCATGATGGTGGCAGGCAGCCCAGTGCCTTGCATATTTGTCACAACCACACTAAATGAGCAGCTGATTGAGAAAAAGGCTGGTGCAGGGGGGTGGGCATTTTACTGCTCTGAGAAGAGATCCCCACTGTATTTTCTCTTTAATTTGACGGGCTCCTCAGCAGACTGTCAGGGAAGGGATGTGACTGCAGCACCTGCATGGCACTGGGAGACTATGTGCTAGCAAATCCTGCACGGAAATAGCGTGGAGTGGGGGACTGCAGCAGCAGTCTTGGCTTAGCAGGCACATCTGACAACTGTAGTTTTTCATTGGCATAATCACATATTTTGGAGGTTGTGAAGATGAGAAAGGTGAAGGAACAGAAAAGGATGGGGCACAGCACAGATGGATGCCGTTGGAGCCCCCCACATTGCTGCAGTTCGGCCGTTGCACATCTCTGCTAACCTTTATCTCCTGCTCTGTTATTCCACGCCAGGCTGCAGTCCCTCATTGCCCCACTCTCATCAGCAATCAAATCAGGACCTGGGATCTCAGAATTTCTCAAATCTACTCTTGCAATTCCTCTCAGTACTTTCGTACTGTCTCTCTGGCTTTCCAACAAAAAAAACCCGTGTGCCTTATTATGCTCAAGACTTGGGCTCCATTTTTGCTCTTTCTTTTTCTGCCCATCTCACTCCTGGTCTGCATTTTCTTTTTTTGCCAAAGTTCTGGTTTGGGGCATCCCATCAAAAGTGCCCAGCTCTGACAGATGCCTGGATATTTTCAGGACTGTTTTGAATAGCACCATGGCAAAGAATCTACCGACAGTGTTTCCTAATTGTTGCTCTAACTGTAGCTTTTAAACCATAGGTTTAACCCATGGTGCTAACTTGTGGGAAGGAACAAAAGAAATTGAGTTTTTTAACTTTAAAGTAGAAACTGCAGTAGACAAATCTTCAGATGTATCGTGGAGTACAGCAGCACAAGGCAGAAGGGCCTGTTCTTCATTAATTCTGTGTCTTTAACTACCATGAACACTGTTTTAAATTGCAGCAAGGGATTTTTGGTTCAGGCATCAGAAAAAGTTTTCAAGTAGGGTCATGAAGTACCAGAGCATTTTGTCTTGTGAGCTGCAGGAGTGTCCATCAGTGGGTGCCTCTAAGATCTAAGAGCATGTCAGATAAAAATGTTATGAATGAGATAACCATGATAGTTTTGAAATGACACATCCATGATACTACCTTCCTTTGAGCAGACTGGGACTACATGAGCTGGTGGGATCCCTCCCAGCCCTAATCTCTGTGATGCTGCAGAGGTTTCTGGATCATTTACGGGAGTCTCTCTGTTTGGATATTGGATCTCTGGAGGTTGCTTTCAGAAGAGACATGCAGTGGGATCTCTGAGGGTGCATATTTGAAGCTCAAGTACAGGAAGTTCCACCTCAACATGAGGAAGAACTTCCTTTACTGTAAGGGTTACAGAGCACTGGGACAGACTTCCTGGAAAGGTTGTGGAGTCTCCTTCTCTGGAGACTTTCAAGACCTGTCTGGATGCATTTCTGAGTGATCTGCCCTAGTTTTGCCCTGCTCTGGCAGGGGGGTTGGACTTGATGATCTTCGGAGGTCCCTTCCAACCCCTAACATTCTGTGATTCTGTCATATCTGTCCTGCCCCTGTGCCCCTCCAAGACTGTGCTGAAAACTAAAACCTGGGCTAGGTTTCTCAGCTGGAGGATCTGGTGCTGCTGCTGCTCAAGTGTTGCTGATGGGGCTTTAGAGGTGGGACTAAGTGGAACACCTCAGCTGATAGGACTTTGCAGAGGGTCACCTCTTTATTAAAATCTCCAGGTATGTGGTGCATTTTTGTTAAAGTCTCAGTTTCTGTACCCCACTGGCTCAGGGAGCAGGAGAAAGGATGAGCCTGGAAATGTGTGGAAGAAAGCTCTCTACAAATGTATTCTTCTTGTTTGGGGCCATGAAGCTTTATGAGTCTATGCCACAACAGAGAGGAGGAAATGACTTTCTAGGAGGCTGTGTGGAAAACACTGGAGGACATCAGCCAGGAAAGCCTGGGCTTTCCACCACTGCTGGGCAAGAGCAGGGCAGCACAGGTTAGGTGGATCCTGCGTGAGCCAGGGGGATGGGGTGGACAGGTGGGTCTGTTTCAGCCTCATTTCCAACAAACTTGAGCATTTACAGAAGTTCTTCCGGTGCTTGAGATTAGGGAGAAAAGCTTGTAAACATGAGTCTCCAAAGATCAGAGGAAACCCCAAAACCTCCATCAGAAGAGGTTGCAAATTTCCTATTTCTAAAAGTTCAGTTTCTTTAAAATAGATCATTACTCTTCAGAAAACTGTAGGGGTAACTGTTGGCAGTGCTGACTTATGCTGGCCTAGATTTCAGTTGCTGTAGCTCTAATAAGAGATTTAGTTTAATTCCACGTCAGTGGAGTGATCCCAAATTTGCATCGCTGCAGCTGAGAGCTGAATTTGGCCAGTGGTAGTCATCAATAAGAATAAAAGGCAGCGCAAGATAATTGTTACTCTCTTTCTTGTATAGTTAGAAGGAAAGCCTGCAAAAATTGCTGGGAGCTTCAGTGTTAGAGGCTGCACAGCCTTTTTCCACAGCCCTTCCTACAAGAAGCAGCAGCTTTTCTGGCACAGAAGATAAAGCTGTTTTAGGAAAGAGGCCTGGTTATTTATTTAAAGTCAGGTCTCTGAGGATCCAAGAGTCTCGCAGCGCTCCATGCAAAGTGAGCACAGGAGCCGTGCCTGCTTGGGGTGTGCTTGTGGGGAGCAGCCCTGCCCTGGGCACTGCTGCTGTCAGTGTGCTTTGGCAGAAGAGGCTGGCTGAAATGCTTGCTGCCATCTCTCGCAGCAGGGACGGTGCCTTCCTCATCCTCCTTGCTGCTGGGGAAACTGGATCCAGTGAGATCCCATTTTGGGTCTGTATTACCTTTTGTAATTTCAGCATCTTGTACATTTAGTCTTGGAAAAGCAGCAGCACAATAAAGGAAAACAGAGTTGTAAACCATCCAGCAACTGCAAAAAAAGGCAGAGCTGCAGTCACACTGTGTCCAGGGGTGATCTGAGAAGCAGAAAAGTTTCTCGCTTTATCTTTCCCTAACCAGCTTTATTATCTTCTGTTGAACTCCTTCACATGCTCTCTGAAGCCATCAGTCCAAGCACAAACCCACCCTCCCTCCCTGGGCTTTCTGCTCCATTCTCTTTCTCATGTGAACCCTCCTTTGGTGTCCCCTTCCTCCCGAGCACTGTGCTTGTCCTAGTGGGTCCAATGTGATGCTTCAGCAGAGCGTGTGCCTATCTGCCTCAGCGGGCACTGTAACCTCTTCCAGTTAAATTGAAGATCCATTCCAAGATTGATTTAAATCCTTGTTTATAGGTAAACCAGTGGGAAATAGAGTTCTATTGAACCAATACAAATCAAGCATGGATTTCTGGAAGAGCTTCATGTGGAAGGATTTGCACCATGGTATCAATGCAGCTTTTGATCTCACCTATCCCTTGCTTCAGCACAACATAATTTCATTCTCTTAGGGACACTGGGGTAAACCCAGTATGAGCCATTGTGTGGAGGCACTGATTCTGATAGAAATAGTATAAAGCCGAAATATAGGAGAATAGTACGTCTTCATCTGTGACAGCATCCCTCCTAGGGCGCACCTGGGGTATTCTAGGTGCAATTTCAGTGATGCTGATCTGATGTGCAGCTGTTCTGTGTAGACATGACTTAATCAAACTGGTTAAACTCTGCTGCATATATCCTGAAGGAAAGCAATTGAGGTACCTTTTTTAAATCCTGTATTTTCCTTACTAAAAGCTTTTAGTATGTCTCATCTAATCAACACAGCAGCCAGAGTCAAGGATAAGGTTGTTTTTTCTTGTTTGTTTCTGGTTTACTGTACAAGTGTATATTTTTAGAGAACATGTGATCTCTCAATGCATTTGGGTGTCTGTCCGAGATGCAACTGTAGCATGTTCTCTCCCTCTCATACATCAGCATAGCAGGGCTTTGGTAGGTTGTGTCCGGACCTGGCAGTGGGACCCACACCACCGACATCCATGAGCATGCAGAGGATTGTCTGGGCAGAGCTCCCACCCTGGCAGAGACCTTACATTTTCAACTATGCTGTAATTTATTTATACAGCACTTTATCTGAAAGGAGAAGACTGAGTTTGAATTTGTGTGGTACTGAATTACCTTGCAGAAGAGTCACTCTGCAGGCACCAAGGAAGGTCTGTTGCTCCAAGAGCTCCCTGTACAAGATTTTGGGCTGCTGAAGGCTAAAAACAGCTTTCCAGGCCAGGAGAGGTTTTCTTTAATCCAGGCTAAACATGCATAGCTCTTTATCCCTGTCTAGCTGCTAAATTATGTGTAGCAGTCTCAGGTCTGCTTTGGGGCTGGCAGGCCTGATGTCTCAGCCATAGAGGCTTGTGATCCTGGGTTGAGTGAGCAGAACTCCAGCTGGTACTGCAGAGGATGAGAGGTGGATGCTGGTGCCAGACAGGGCAGGATGGGGAACATTGGAGCAGCTGCCATGCCATCCCTGGTGGAGTGGGCTGCCTTCTGTCTTGTCACCAGTGTCCTCTGTGGTAGTTCTGCCTTTTAGCAGGCACTTTAGTGAAGGAAGGAGAACTGAGTTCTAAGGTGTTGTTTGCTTCAATTATAGCTGACCATCCCAGGGGAACAGTTGAACTGCTTGTTTCCCTGTCCTGCTTCTGTAGGAGAGCTGTGAAGAGCTGCTTGGAGGGTGCTTGCTTTTTATTAGGTAGGTGGAAGGAAGGAGTGCAGCAGGGGAATGGTACTGCGTGAGGAGAGCAAGCGATGGGGTTACTAAATGTCAGGCTGTTTGCCTCCTGTGGGCGCTCGAGCACATCCATAGGCTGCAGAAGCAGTGGCTCTTGCTGATGACAAGGCAGAGGTTGTGTCAAGGAGCAGGTCAGGCTCCATAGAAGCCAGCTCCCCACACCACTCCCAGTGGGCAGCACAGTGGGCACTTGGAGCTGTGTTAATGGAGCCACATCCTCATGGTTGGTAACATCCATGATACTGAGTCTTGGAGTTGGTGTGGGGTGGATTTGCAAAGCCCTCACTGGACTGCAGCACCACTGCTCTCCTGAGGCTGCTGCCCTTGGTCTTCCCTGCTCCTGACTCCTTGACAGGGTAAACTGGGATCTAGAGCCTTCCTGGCTGATGGCTACTTCACCAGAAAGCCATCCCTGTACCCTGTGCTGGTCCTTATCCCCCTTGCCCCTGCAGTGATTTGTGATCTGCCCTGTACAATGTGGTTCAGGCAGCACCGATTGTCCTGGTGGGCTGGCAGTGAAGCCAGTATTGCTCTTATCACTGCCTGCTTGATTATCCCTGACGCTGCACCAAGGCTGACATTCTCCTAATGTAATATAGACACCACAATGATTACCATCACTGCAAGAAATATAAGCACCAGACGATGAAATTTAACAACAGTAGGTGCAGCCGGGACAAGGGGCAATATGGGAATTGTGCTGTCTGTTCTCTGCCTGTGGCCCTGAGCAGGCTCTGTCTTCCAGCAGGATCTCTGGAGTTTTGGACTCCTTTTCCCCTCTGTTACCCAACTGTGATGCTCCTTGCTCAGCCTGGACCATCTCACAGTACACTTGGTAGTCATTTATGTTACTGGGCAGTTCTTCTTTAGGCTCCCTCTTCATCAGAGGACTCTGCTCTCTGTGTCCAAGGCACAAGCAGCTCTGCTTCAGTGTTCCCCCTGTTCCTCTTCAGTGATACCCTGAGACATGGGGAAATGGCAGGACCCCATCATAGGTGAGATGAGACTCAAAATGGGAGAGACTGCTGCTTGCCTGGTGGAGACGAAAAAGTCCTAAAAAAAATAAAAGCCCTAGGAGAAGGACTAAATGAGCATCTGAGCAAGCAGTGCCTCTAAGGTATCCTCCTGCAGTATTTGTAGTACCAGGTAATTCCCTTTGCAGGGACCATAAGTGGGTCGCTGTATGAAGGTGATCAGCCTGGGCCTGAAGCATCCCCATCAAGAGAGGCCTTTGCAGCTCCACCTAATGGCAAGTGGGAAAACCCTTTTATTTTCCTCATGTATGGCCTTTGTAGGGCGTGACATGGCACAGCCCCATGCGTGGGGCACAAGATGTTACCTTGGGTGTGCATGACTATTGTGCCTGTAGAGGTATGGATTGGTCTCTCACCTCCTTCACTTGGAGCACCCCTGCTTTGGGGCACGATGCACTGGGAGCAGGACAGCAGCCTGTTCTGTTGCTGCATGTAGCACTTTTCTCTTTTACAGATATGCCAGATTTGCCTTGTTATTAAATGCTGGTGTTTGGACTGCAGCTGTCCAGACAAGGTGTATTGGATTCATACAGGGGCAAAAAAAACCCAGATAATTTCTGGAAGGTGCCTGTTACCCAGACCAGACACCTTTGCAGCAGGAGACAGAGCTCTGCATGCTCTCCTGGCAGGGCTTGGCCTTGTGCAAATACCAGCTGGGGTTTGAACCATGGGTACAGCCTGTATTGTGGCCCAGTGATTAGGGTTCAGCCAGGTTACGGTTCAGGTTTTTTTGTGTGGTGTTATTTTTAAGCAGGGTGGAGGGAGAGTCTCGACATGGGAATGATCCTGTGCACATATGGCAGAATGCTTCCCCTCTGATAGGCCAGTTTTGGGGAAGGACTTCTTCTTGGGGCATGTGAAATGGGGCTGGGGGGAGAGGCAAGGAGAAGGGGTCTGTTCTGCATGCGAATCCTGCCCTCCTGTCACAGCCCCCCCTCTTGTCCTGGGTAAGGAGGTTGGAGACTGGCCCTGCTGCTGCACAGGGTCAGCCAGTGCCCAACAGAAACGGCAGAGACAACGGCTGTTGAGACAATTGTTACTTTTCAGTGGTGCCCGAAGGCACACCTTTGCTAATGGTGCTATGCAGGGGGCTCCTCTGGAGTTTGTTATTTTCTTTCATGTTTTATCATTAGATACCTTGACCTGTGGGAAAGTGCTGAGTTCTCTTGTGGCAGTTCGAGTAGTTATTTCTGCACTTGGGGAAGTATTTCTGTACCCTTTTCTATTCTTTATTGGACTTCCCAGTTCCTTGGTGCCATGGGGAACTAAGGAGTGGCAAATGCTGTCTCTGAATCCTGACAGCCTTCTAGATACATAGGCCTAGAGGGGATTAATACCAGAGATGAGCATCATTTGTTATGCAGTAGGAGAAAGGCAAACTGGCTTCCAATAGGAAGAGGGTAGTTATTGATTAGAAATTAGGAAGAAATTTTTCACTCTGAGTGTGGTGAGACACTGGAACAGGTTGTCCAGGGAAGTTGTGAATGCCCCATCATTGGATGTGTTCAAGATCAGGTTGGATGGGCTTTGGGCAACCTGGTCTAGTGGGAGGTGTCCCTGCACATGGCAGGGGAGTTAGAACTAGATGATCTTTAAGGTTCCTTCCAACCTAATTGCTGCTGTTCAGCTGTAGGTAGTGCACAAACCAAACCATTCCATGATTCTATGAAAGAAGTGAATTTAGAGAATGGATGTTCTGAGGCAATACCAGATCTGCCTCTTTGGTTATATACGGTCGCTGCTGTGAAAATACGTAGGCAATTGGTTGTGTTACCAGATCTGCCTTTGAGTAAGAGTACTTAGCACTCCTGTGCTGGTTTAGAGTGCCTTCTCAGCTCTTTGTAATTGCTCTCAGCTTAGAAGTATTCAAGATGAAATATTTGGTGTTGCAGGTTGTCTTGAGATGCTTGAGTTTTCTCCCTCCTGCCACCACTAAATATAGTGAATTTTTTTTTTCCAACTCAGTACTTTCTGTTGTTGTGCCTGTGTCAGTATTTCCCCCACTCTTACCACTTACTAGTTCACTCTCAGCATCTACTTCTGGACTTTTAGTTCCACTGCTATGCCTGGATCTTCTGGCTACTGCATCCAGCTTCAGACTTTATTGAGATTTGCAGTTTATAATTTGGTCTCGATCCCCATCCCCTGAGTACAACACCTTCCTCTGCTGTGCTGCCTGACAGCTGATATCTCCCTAGGTAATTCAGGGGCTCTCCTGTCCGGTAACTTCAAGTTTCCCAGTCACGTTGAGCAGGGCTAGTACAGGGGCATTACTTCTTGTTTCAGCATGGCTAGAGCATTGCAGGATTGGGCTTCGGTCTCATGTTCCTGTGTTGCCACCCACTCACCCTGCCTTTCGGGGCATGAATGCAGACTGTGAGGGGATGGCATGTGTTCGTGAAGGGATTATGAAGTAAAACCCAGGCTACCAAGAGATGCAACGTGCACCTCCCGTCTCCTTGAGGGTGCTGGTGTGGCTGGGTGTGAGTGTACCTACATGGAATCAGAAGCAGTGGTTTCTTGACTCTGAGGTCACTGCTATTACAAATGTCAAGCTCAGGTCCTTAGAGCACTGGATCATAGGAGAATTTCAGTGAGAATGGCTTTCTAATTGGGACAAAACAAAAGTCTTATTGGCCAGAAAAATTCGCCCTCTGAGTCAGCTCAAGGAAAAACCCAATATGGGAAATGGCACCTTAGGTAAGTAAAACCTGGCCGAATTCTGAATAACCCAAAGCAAAAATGCTACAATGGAGAGCATGAAGCTATCTTAATTGCCTGGAGCACTATCATTCATTTCCCTGCCTGTCTGGTATATTCTTGTGCTCGTATGGTCACTGTTAATTCATGCTGGATTGTTCTAATTAACGTCGATGAACTGTTCATCAACAGCTGCAGAGAGGGCTGGAGGAATATCTCCTAGTTTCTTTTTCTGTGTTTTCCTCCCTCGTGGACAGGCACCGTTTCAATCCATAACCAATAGAAGCCGACTCTGTTTCATAATAGGAAAATGCTAATGTCAGGACGCCCTCCTTATCCAAAGCTTTCTCCTTGAAGATTGTTCCTCTTTGCTTTCCTAATTGCCGCTGCTCAGCTGGAGGTAGCACACATCTTCCAAGCACATTGTTTTGTTATGCTGTAACTTACCAAAGCGGGGCGGGCGGGGGGGTGGGGGGAAGTGTGAGAGAATACTCCTTTGTGTGGAGCTTTTCTTGATTTAACCCTTTCTGCACTGATGTGGGGTGTTCTTCTCCAGTATGGAATGATTTACTATCAACAATATGAGCTTTTTTGTCTAAAGCTTGGGGTGTGATGGAGCTCTGTTACGAAGAACACCTAGAAGTAATTTCTGATGGAGTCTGAAGATGCCTTTAAAATGTGTTCACTTACTAAAGCATCCTCTCTGGAATCACTCTGCTCACATAATGATCAACTATAATGAGAAAGGCGTTGCCTAATTGGTATGAAGTATGGGTGATTTGGTGTCCAAAATGATTTGGGTGAAGCCCTTGGAATCAGACTGGCTGAAAACTTGATGCTTAGATTTACCCTTAAAGACTGGCAGGTCTGGAGCCTGCAAGAGCAGAGCCTTGGGGAGGGAGGGTACAGGAGCCATGCTCCATGTGTTTCTTAGAGACTGAAGAGTCAGATGAGGATTGCAGATGTTTGACTTGTTATGTCTCTGCTCTTGGCTCATGGACCATGCTCTTTGCAGGTCAGTAACCAGGAAAATTCAGAGAAATGCTGTTTTTTTTCCCAGAAACTTCAGAAATGAGCAGTCTGAGCTTTTGTTGTGCCACCCCAGTAATAGAGGTGGGATGGGTTACCATCCCAGCATCCTGACTCCCTTGGTGCTTTATTTTGGAAACAAACAACAGTTGCTTGGAGTATAGAGCTAGGATAGAATAATAGTGTATATAGACAAAAGGGAGAGGCATGCTGTCGGGAATTTCCTAGTGTCCTGGAAGAAAGGAGGAGCTCCAGCAGAGCAGGGACCCCAGGGAGAGCTGCAGAAAGCAAAGTTGAAGCCTGAAGATTAACCCTGTAGGTCTTGAGGGACTGTGCAAAGCCAAAAGAGCAGCCTTTTGCTCAGTCTCTGAGAGTACTCCTGTGGCTTTAACCTCGGAAACCACTTTGTTTAACCACAAAAAGAAAGGGGAGGCTGGGGGGATAGAAATCTCTGCTCTCAGCAAGCAGAGTTGCTTCCTGCTCCAGCTCATTAACATCTGGAAAGGAAAAAGGGTGGAGCATGTGGTTTCCCAGTATATCAAGAGGGACTTGTCCTGATCCTGGGCACCTGCTTGCCTGTACCGTTATTTTTGCTGACTCCACCAAGAGAAACAGTTGTGGTAGTATCAGCCTGGTGGGTGTCTCCAGCCAAGCCTTTCCTTAGTCCTGCCTTTGCACTCCCAGTATGAGGCAAAATGGGGGTGTTTCTGAGGGTATGCATTTGTCTTGTGGAAGCTGGTTGTTTACTGTTTGTGTTTGGGTGCTACTCAGAAACCCAGGGCAGAGATGGGCAGATGTTTTGTGAGAAAATTTTTGCCCTACCTGTTCTCTTCCTTAGTCATAATGGTCAGATCTGCACAACCCAGCAGTTACCTCCAGTGAAGCTCCAGCAAAGAGGGGTTTTTGTACCATAGGAAACAATGATTCAGCTTCCAAGGATCACGCAAGCTTGGTACGTGCCACACATGCTTACCATGGAAAACACAGTTAAGCATGTCAGCTACCTCCCTGGGGAGGTCCAGCTCTCCATGGAGGGTTTTCTGCCAAGTTAACAAGTAGGAAATGATCTGAGGAGGTGTCTGAGGGGCAGGTGGCTGCACAGTCTTGTGGTGGGACTGAGCCCTTCTTGTTGGGGCAGTGCTGATGCCAGCAGCCCTTTCTTTGTGGCTGTCATTTTTCTCTGCAGTTGTGTGATGTGCTTTGAAGGGCGGTCCCATGGGCTACAGCTGCATGCTTTGGGTGCAAACATTCGAATCCAGGTAATTGTATCTGGCCTTCAGGACAATCCCAGTGTGGATCTGTGCCTCTCTGGTTCCAGAAATCCTGATTTCCTAAGGGTGCCCCATTACTATGGCTTGCTTGGAGATGTTTTATCCTACTCCATGTGATCTCCTTGCTCCCATTCCTGGTATCTGCTGTTGCCTGTGCTGGGGCTCTGCACCTAACAAACCCTGTGGGCAGGGCACAGGGGGCTGGGGGCAGGCAGGCAGTTGGGCTTGCACTTGCCAAACCCAGCCCTGGGGAGGGGGCATATGAGCAGTCAGTGGGCTTTAGAGGTGCATTTGGGTGAGGGAGAGCATAGGAGGATGTGTGATGGCTCTGCCTTTGTTGCTGGTTTGGTTCAACAGAGGTGGGAGGGGTGGGCAGCTCAGCTTTTGAGCAAGAGGATGGGTGCTCATAGCCTGTGAGCATGAAGGCTGGCAGCTCTAAAGCCAATGGTGTGGGCAGTGGGTTGAATGCTTTTTTTTCTTTTTTCTTTTTTTTTTTTTCTTTTTTTTTTTTTTTTCTTTCTTTCTTTTTCCCTTCCGGTTGCAAAGCCTTTCTTCCCTTGTTCCTCTCATTTCCAAAGCTGATACTATAACCTAATCCACGTTGCTAAAATTCTTCTGTGTTAGAGGATCACCTTTTCTGTGGGAAGACCGCTCTTGTTCTCTCCAATATTGACTGTCTTTCTTCCTCTTATTTCCCTTCTTAGATCTACAATGAGAATAGAAACCTGTTTGAAGTCAAGGAGAACGTGCCCAGAAAATTGGTGGAGAAGGTCGCAGGGGACATCGAGAGTCTCTTGGCCAAGAAAGTCCGTGCTTTGAAGGTAAGATGATGAGCCTGTGTACTGATCCTTTGTCTGATATGTTTAGTTTAAAGAAGAGGGTTAATGCTGGTTTAGTGTTATGATCTTGGCTTCCAAGTAATTTCTGTGGCTGTGTGGCCTTTTCTGGGAACTGCACCCTGGAGTATGTCTGGGGTGTGAGGCAAAGATGTATCATGTGAGGATCTACTGTAGGTATCTTCTTGCCTCTTTTTTTTTTTTTTTTTTTTTTTTTTTTTTTTTCCCCCGATACCATCATGTGAACACGTGAAGGTGCTGCCACAAGCATACAAGTGACAGCAAAAACCTGGCAGCAGATTTGACCCAGTTATTTCACTGGGACTGTGGTGTCCCTGCAATAAATCATGGAAGTGTTTCAGATAAGTGGGAGGAGAGGATGCACTGAAAAGTTTGTGGTGGTGCCTGGTACTTGAATCCTGTGATTGTGTGTGTGTTTCACTCGTGGGTGCCTGCACTCATAGCCAATCTATCATCCTATTTTGTAACACTCCTTTTGAAATGGATTAATTTTCTCTGTAGTGGAGAGAGGTAACCTGTTCCTGGTGCCAGCTTGGTAAAACCCAGTGATGGCTTTAACAGGGTGGCAGCAGGGCCATCCTCTGCTACAACATTCTCTGTCACTGGGAAAGAGACAAGTAATTGTCTTCCTGGAGACATGGAGATATTCTCTGTGCTGCAGATGGGTATGAGAACCATGTAAGAGCTTCACTACCAGGAGCCATGGTAAAGGAAGTTGAGGTAACTCAACTGAGGTGTAACTAAGGCAGTGAGAGTTCGGAAGTGACCCATCTCCTTGACTGGGTAAGAAGAAATATCTCAGAGAAGGTACAAAGAAGGAATCGCAACCCTTATCTAGGCTAGAGGAGTCTCATGACCTCATAGGGTGGTCAAAGGCTGGTGTGAGTGTCAGGATGGTATGGCATTGTCCATAGTGACTGGCAAAGATGGTAATTGTGGGGATTTGGGTGAAGAAGATTGTTGCATTTTCAGTTCTTGACTTTGGTAGGTAGAGGCTAGTCCTACTTGGACTACCAAGTGTTTTAGCTTGAATAGAAGGAGCTGAAGTGGGACTAAATAGGTGGGTATTGTCAGTGCTGCATTTGGTTTTGTGCAAGTGAAGACCATGGAGACCAGTTGTTTTCTTAACATGAGCTTGCATTCCTGTGTTCATACAGTTTGTTTGCATGCTTGAGCATATATCGTCTATTAAATGTTCCAGAGATGTGCACCACCTGTAGATGCTGGAGGAAGACATGGGTGACAGAAGTTAGTTGTGAACTTAATACACACCTGGACAACATGTGGCACCTGTGGGCTGGGCAGGGTAATAACAGTGAGTTACAGTGCAAGTCTCTGCTGGGTGGGTTTCACTGTCATTTTAATTTCAGCTTATTGGTCACTGTGTTTTTTCTTACCCTTTCCTCTGACTCGCACAGAGAGAGTTTGTGCATCTTCTGATGCTAGGTCAAGGGTAGGGTGCCTGTGGTACAAATGACCTTATTTTTCTTCCAATTTGACTTCCTTTTTTGTTGGGTTTTAGGGCAGAACTGGCTGGTGTGGTGTTAAGGGCTCACATGATGCTGGACCCAACACAGTGGAGTGATTCTGGCACCAATGGTTAGATAACAAGCACTTGGTGCTGTTTCATAGTAGTAGAAAAAATGGCCCATTGACCTGAATTAGTCCCTTCAAGAGGACTCCTTCAGAGCACAGTTACTGGATGGAGCAGTTTCTTACAGCCAGCTTCCATGTAAATTTTTGGTATATTGGACTGGTTGTACTGACAAAAATATCTGGAAATACTGAAGCTGATGGGAGAAGTTAGAGCTTATGAATTTCTTCCATGTTGTGCTAAGCTTCTTTGAAGCAGTGGGGCTCAAACAGCTGCTTCTGCTCTCCAGCCTATGCTTTCTTCTGTCTTAACTCTTCCCTTAGTTGAATCATCTCTCCTGGAGTCATTTCCTCCCCTTCTCTCATGATTCATGAGAGGGATGATTACTTCTTGAAATGTATTTGTCAGCATCTGAGTCAGGTGGGACTCCCATGTATCAGAGAGGGCAAATGAGGAGGGAGAAATGGAGCCTCTCCTTAATGTATGAATTGCCATGTCACTTGTGTGCTCACTGTAATGAAAAGGTGTCTCCCTGTCTCCTTTGCTACAGGAGAGAGAAGGGATGTCACCTGTGCTTTGGTGAGACTTTATAGGAAGGTGCTAGCCAACCTTTGGGCACACATGGTAGGTGTATGCTTCAAGAGTGTCATTCTGATCAGGTGGTGATTCCGTCCAGTCATCAAAGAGCCTGTTTTCTTCTGCTTCTAAGTGAAAATATTAATGTGTCTTTATCATAGTTAAACTGTGTGCAGAGCGTTTATTAATAATACATAATTTATTACCTTGTGCGTTGCATTTCTAAGAAGCAGAAACCAAACAAGGAAACCAAATTCAGCTGTCTGGTCCTGACAGCCTTGGTGCTGCACTGTGGCATGAGTCTGGCACCAGAAGGACACTCTGATTTCCCATGTGCATTTTGGAGGAGTGCTGGAGCCAGGGGTGTGTGTCAGAGAGGGTAATTGCTTCCGAAAATAACAGTCATCAACAAGGGGCTGGTTATTTGGATGCTGTCTCTCCCTTTTTGTTCCAGACCATTGTATCCGATGACAGTCTCATTGCGGGATAGAAAAATTCCTAGGAAGATCTTTTTGCCACCCGTTCCAGCTGGTGCTAGAGAAAGAGCATCTACAGCTGGGTCAAGGGTGACTTTTACCCCATGTCCCACAGAGCACCCTCTACTTGACATGGGTTGCATGAGCACTAGCTGCCTTTTTCCCCAGTACCTTCCAATGTCCTTACTCCATAATGGTTTCATTTCTTCAGACCTGCCTTCACAGTCTCCTTTGGTCTCTGTAGTTCCAGCTGCCTTTCATTTCCAAATTTTAGCAGGAGGAGAGGCAGAAGAGATGGTCTTAAAATGGAAGTAAAAGATATTGCTAAGGTGGAGTACCTTCTGAAGGACATGACATTGTGGGGAAGTTCCAGAGATGTTGCTAGAAGTGAGGTGCAAGGAAAGGGTAGCTATGTTCCCGATTGGGTAGAATTTTAAGGGGCTGCTCTTGTCCATGCTCATGAGCTTGCCCTTGTTGGGGCTAAGATACTCCTTCATGTGTGGAAAGGAATGAGGTGGCAGGTTGCCAAATGACTGCAAATGCAAGTTATTTTTTCCTTGTGCTGGGAGTCACAGCTGGCTCGCTCATGGCTTGGCTTCATCTGAGTCTAGAATTCAACAGGTTGGTAATTTGCCAAATAAGTGTTTTGCCAATTTTTTTAACTTAAACTTCCTATTTCTTCTTCGATGTCTGTGTGTATTCAGACCCCTCCTTGCCTTTGTATATGCCCAGAGACGTGTACAGGCTGGGGCTTCTTTGGTCAGCCTGTTCGAGAGACCGGCCATTGGAGTTAGCTGCTGGTGGAGCACTGAGTGAGTCAGGGCAAAGTCATCACTGGGGGGTGGGCACAAGGCAGCTTCAACCTCTGGATTCCCAAACCCAAGGGGCATTTTTCTCTCTTTATGTAGGCTTTCTAGGATTCCCCAATTCTCTTCCTCTGAAGCCTCACTGTCTGTGTTTGGTGAGATTGGTGAAGATGAGTTAGTCCTCCATAGAGGAGAGGAAGCAGCAAAACTAAAAGGGCACTGTAAGGAGTCGTCTTTGCCATCAAATCCAGCCCCTTGCCTTCTCCATGTGCCCAGACCATAAAAGCATCTTTTCCTCCCTTCCCTGTGCTGTTTACCGTCCCCCGCTTTGTGCTCTGCCTGCAGACCTGGGCTGCTCTTTCCTGCTGTGCCACATCCTGGATGCCTCAGCTCTGCCTGCTGTTCATGGCCCCCCAGGAGATCTTGGCAGCCCAGCCTTGCTTCCTCACCTGTGCCTAAAATGCCATACAGCATGGATCAAAGTGAGAGGGTGGTGGGAGTGATGCTGAGGTGATGAAAGACATGGTAAAGCAGTAAGGGGTTGCTGCGTCATCTTTACTGTCCAAGCCCAGCACCTCAGGAAATACTTCTATTGCTGTAAAACCATTTCTGCAGTGAAACGGGGTGGGGGTAGCAGGTGGAAGGAGGTCATTGCTTGTAGTGCAGGATATAGGAAGGTGCTTCTCCATTTCAGTCAGGTCTATGGACACCCCAGATCTGATACTTTTATAATACTGGGTGAAGTGCATGAGCATGTGCCTCTGAGTCTAACTTTTGCTGAAGCTCCACAGACTGGGGGATTTGATGGAGGAGGAGGCTGAGATGGAAATTTTAGATGCTGGGGTATGTTTTAGGTTTGTTTCTACTTTTTATACAGTTCTTGTGAAGGCTGCTTTTGGATGCGGACTACTTCATACTTCACATATTTAACCACAGACAATTTGCTTTGCCTCCTGCAAGCAGCACATCCCACAGTTTCCTGAGTGGGTTATGCCCTGAAGTGAGCTATTTATACACCATGACCTGCCTAAAGACTGCTGTCTGTGCTGGTGGTCTTCCCCCCATCTCTAAAAAGAGGCCTGCTGAATGCATTCCATGGCGCAAATGTCTGCGAGCTCTGGTGTTGCCCCCCGGGATGCTAGTGATGTGGTTGGGCTGGTGTTTCTTCCAAAGAGCTGTTTTAGTTTTGCATATTATAAATCACCGTCAGAATCTTTTGACTTAAAGTCAAGTTTGTTGGACTTCATCTCTGTGCAGTGTCAAATATGACCTGTTGAGCACAAGTGCAGCTAAGTGGCATTTCCAGTCTCTGAGAATTTATAATGTGTATTATATTTGTGTGTACGTTACAGAGCTGTGTGTCTATGTCATAAGTTTGGTGCACTTTGTATGACTGGTGATGAAAGAACTAGCTGCACTTACCAATATTTAAGAGAAAGGTTTGTGGGGTTTGTTTATTATTTTGATGTGGAATTTAATTGCATATTTTTGTTGCTATGTATTTAGTTAGTTCCAGTGTGGAATGAACATTTAGGGGAAAGGAGGGGTTTAGTAGGAAGGTTCAGGGCTCCTGTTCCTTCAGCTAAGGTGCAGGAGCTCACGATATATTTCACTGAAGACTTTCAGATGTCCCTGTAATGAGAGTAGGAAAACCTATACTTGGCATTAGACATTTTCTTTTGATAGAAAATTGAGTACAAAGGACAAGACTTGGGGGGTTTTCTGTGTTTTGAAGGCATAGTGCAGGGATGTCTGGCTGGGTTTCCCATGGCTACAAAGCCTCGGTGAATATGGCTCTAGGAGTTTGTGGCATTGCTATCTTCCTTTACCTTAGATTCTAAGGGAAGATGGCTGGAAGAGGTTGGTGCACGGAGAAGATGGTTGATCTGAAGATGAGTAAGGCTTGGAATTTTTCACTGCCTTAACCAGTTTTCTCAGTTTTGTCTCTGATTTCCACCTCCCTTCCTTGGTTTTGGGTTTTCTCACTTCCTGGTTTTTTTTTTCCTTGCACATTCATTCTGATGTGATGGTGTAGTTAGTACTTGGCCATTCTTTAGGATTCTCTGATGGAGGGTGAGGTGGGACTTTGGTGCATTACCATGGAGTACTTACCAAGCGGGCTTCTTAGGGGTGAGAGCTGGTCTGCGGGGGCACTATGGGAGGTAGGAGCTCAGGCTCGTTGTGCTTTTAGTCGTGGTTGAATGCTCAGTCACTGTTCATCTGGGACTAGTTCCAAGCTCCGTTTACATCTGGCATAAGAATATATCAAGAGTGCAGAGGGGATTTAATTGGACAGGTTTATCCCTTTAACAATTCTAATAGCCTTGAGATTTCCCTTGCAGGTATGTGGTGAATGGAGTCTTTATCAGCTCTTCTGCTCCCTGATAGGGACAATAAAAGGTTTCACTTGTCTAAAGAGCTGCAAAAGTTGGCATGCAGCATAGCATCTGTCAGCCCAGGTTGGAGCATCTTCCCACTCCCCCTCTGTCTTGGTGGCAGAGGCACTGACATCTGTCATGGTGTGAGCTGGTAGGAAATGGGCAGTGCCAGAATGGCAGCTTTCTTTTCCTTCTTTCACTGCTCGGGGTGTTCTTGTCCCCTGGTCTTAGTGGCATGTGGTCTTCAGGACAGGCAGGAAAGGGGGTCGGCATTCAACAGGAGTAGACTCGGGGTCATACTGGATTTCTCCCCTTGCTGCTGGCAGTGCAAGGTTCTGTTGCCATCTCACTGCCCTGCTGAGCTAACCAACCAGTTCTTCCAGCCGTGGATTTTACCTCATGTGAGACTTCTGGGCATGTTCTTACATGCAACCAGTGATTACACCCTGGCCTGTTGGGTCCCAGACCAGTGTCCAAGCTAAAAAACACATTACCAGTCTTGCCTAGGCAGCAAAGTAGGGGAGGAAAGAGGAATAGCTCAGGTGAACTCAGATGCAGCCTGTGATTTTGGTGGGACATGGGGCTTCATGGCCTCGTGCACACCTGCCCCATTGCAGCCACACAGCCACGGACAGGAGCTCTTGCATTCATGGAGGAAGGACCACAGTCGACCTCAACCTTGCACTGACTGAAGTATAAAACATTTAAGTGTTTTGTTAATTCATATTGACAAATCCACCCCTCTTCACGCTTCTTCACTAATTGATGGTTGGTGGCTTTTGTTTTTAATTCTATTTTTAATGCACTCCTAATCAAATCCTGGCTGACTGTCCACATTTATTTATTTATTTATTCATTCATTCTTGTGTGTCTTCTCTTGCCTCATGATTGTTCTTGTGCTGGACCTGCTCCAGTAATCCAATTTGAATCCAATCTCCCAGGTCTGGAATTCTAATTTACAGGTTGCAGAAGAGAGCCGAACAACACCCGCACACCAGGATAGGGGTTTATTGTCTAATCTAATCAGGGACAATCAGACGTTTGTAACAAGTCTATCAAAACTGTATTGGGCCAGTTTGCTGAGCAACGTAACCAGCTTTCTTAATAACACTAACACGATTTAGGGCTTCCTGCACTTTCATGCAGATTATGTTGAACGTTTCCCTTTCTTCTCCCATGAAGGCTTGGCAGCAGCCCAGCCTGATGGGCTTTACAACTCTGTAAGCTGCTTGGTGCTCTCTGCAGCCATTGAGGTTTGTGAGGACACAGGGGCTCCTGCTGCTGCCTCCCCCAGCACCGCAACATCACACATAGGAGTTTGGAGGGCTGTTGGATCAATCCCATTTGGAGGCCCCCCTGGAAGGTACAGACTCAGTATTGAAGATATATCTGGAGCCATGCATGGGAGAGTGAAAAGTGGTGGTCCTGACCTGATAAAAGTATTCAGTAAGTCTCCATAGCATGTCACTACCCCTGTACGCATGCTGTCAGCTTTCAGGCATCGTGGGCTTGCTTGGCCCTGGTGAAGAACGAATGAAGAAAACTTCGTCCTTTCTTGCCCTTGGCAGGTTAAGGCTGTTGCTTCTGGTTATTTGCTTTAACAAGTTCGAATAGCTGCAGCTCAGCGAAGAGACCCCTTTGGGGCTTTTGTGGATTCCCTCCCAGGGCCTGAAGCAAAAGAGGAGGCCAGTTCTGCAGATGAGCTGATGTCTCTTAATACAGCTCTCCAACCCAGAGTGGAGTTTTCTTCTTTTTCCTGTGCAAATAAATAGTTTCCTGACTTTCCCCTTCCTGAGAACAGAAACATCTCTCTTGTCCTTTATTCTGGCAGCTAGCTGTCAGACAGGAGGCAAACTTAAACTGGTCTTCATGCTCCAGGCCTGTACCACTTAGCTTTGTATCTGATGCCTTTGCTCAGGGACTTATTTTAGGCTAATGGATTCCTCCCTGCTCCTAAGCATCTTCTCTTTATCAGGTGCTATGTGCCATGCTCATCCCTGAGGCAGGCGCGCCAAGGGGGGGCTGCAGTGTATTGCTGGTGCCTGTGCTGTGTCCATGGCTGAGGTTCATGTTCTTGGGTCACGCAGCAGCACTGGGAGCTTTAGCTGGGTTTTTAGCCTGAGCAAAGCTGCCCCTTGTGCCAGCTCTCTGAACACTGCTAAACTGTTTTGCATGCACAGGGAGGAAGCTGATGAACTCCCTGTAATGGGAACTAACCTTTCTTTGAGGGTTTAATTGCTGTGCATGCCTTGTCTTCCTGTGCTCTGCACCCTGCAGTGTGAGGAATGCAGAGACCTCCAAGACCAAGTGAAGAGAAGGATGAAATGGGTGTTTTACTTCCCTTCCTGAAATTGTGTTGTGTATTTGACAGTTTGCATGTTATTTTTCATTTATTTCTGGCTTCTCCAGTGCAGAAGCAGTGCTTTTAGCAGAGGTAGAAGTAACTAAAGCCATTAGTGTTGTCAAGGGATCTGCAGCAGTTGTAGTTCTTGGCTGTCTCAAAGCTCAGATCCATCAGCTTGGTCCTTATCGTGTTGAGCTCCTGCAGCCTGGCAGGGCTGCGTTATTCCTTGCACTAAGGGGATGCATTTGGGGATGGTTGAAAGCATAAAAGAAGATGAGTAAGACTTACTGGTCTATCTATATAGATAGAGATGTACAAGTGATAAGTGATGCAATGAGGAGGGATCTCCAAGGGAATTGGTGCTAGGGAAGAGAATTGCCATTTAATTCTTTGTAAAACAACCTTGACACGTGATTGGGAAGAAGTATTTGTGATAATAGCAAAACCAAAAAACCCCACGTGTCACTGAAAAAGGGATTTATTGAATTTCCTTGGTTAGTTTTGGCATGAAAAAATGCATTTCCATGGAGGTTTGGTAGCTGGAATTGCTTCTGCACCCTGTTCTATAGCTTTGTAATCTATGCATGGTGGAAGAGGGCGAGGGAAGGATCTTTGTTTCCCCAGGGTTGCCTGTAGTTCTGCAGGGAGTGTGTATCTCTGTGCATATGGATCTGCTCTCAGTCCCTGGAGTTTGGCCCCTGCCCTCCATGCTGCTGTAGGTCCTTGAAGAGCTTTCTAAAGCACAAGATCTTGGGCAGAAAAGGGCTCCCACCAATTTATTCTCTCATTTCATGCTTTTTCCCCCTGAATGTTTGAAATGCATCATCTGGGATGGAAGGCACTTACACTGAATGGGAATAATTGACCTGGGAAGAAAAACTGAATCATTTTGATTTCAATTCAGGTAGAATGAGGAGATTTTTTTTTTTTTTTTTTTTAAGGGTTTCATCCTCTAGTTGAACTATAAATCAATTATTTGTATAGCTCTATTTACAGACAAGTAGCAAAGTTAAAGACTGTATGTAATGTTTGAGGGGGTAGAGGCTTGGTCCTGGAGGTTAATGGACTTGGACAAAGCTTTTTTGTCTCAAAAGCTCTCTTCAAATCACACTTCTTTTCCTAAAGAGAGTGGATTTGGCAAGTCTCATTTCTGCAGCCCGTGAAACCCAAATCAGCTTTGGCACAGTTTATCTCTCTGCACAAGAGTCCTATGGCTTGAACAGCGGGACCAGCTGCAGGTGAGGAGCAGGAGGTAGTCAGGAAGGTGGTTGCATAAGCATTTAGCTTGGCTTTGGGCAAGTGGTGCTGGTCTATTAGACATAAGCTGGCACTGAGTGTGCTCCCTGTACTGTGCTATGGTGTCTGGTGGGGACTGTTCTTTCCGTCTGCTCCACGAAGCTTTGCTTTGCATCTGCTAAAGCTCTAACAGGGTGAGCTTGAAATGCATCACCATCCAGCCTTACTCCATAGCAAGGAGCTATTATATATTCCCAGAGCCCCTGATGTCCGTTAAATGTTTGAGTGACACTACAACAATGTGTAAAGTATCTGTGATAAGGATCTAGCAAATCTTAATAAAAAAAAAGCATCAAGAATGTAAATTGCACGTACAATTGCGATAAAGAGCCAGAGATAACATTAAAGAGATTGTATCAATTTAATGCAAGTTTACTGCTAAAGCCTGTGATCTCCTCTTCAGAGGAGTTGTTGGGAGCTTGTGTATTCCAGCAGACAGTGCTCAAATCACCCTGGTCCTCTGGCTGGCTGTCCCTACAGCCAGTCTATGCATGGAATTTGTCTGCTTGCAGGGCATTAATGAAAACCTTTTCTGCCTCTACAATAAAAAATAATGTCCCTTGGAAAAAATAAAGTGCCCTTCTGCCTACTGACGTTTGGGTCCCTCAAAATGCAATTAAAAAGCAGCTTAATAGCAGCCTTGTGATGAGAAATCTGTCAGTGTTCACAGGCATGCTGTGAAGTGAAAGCTCAGATGAAACAGATATGAGAAAAAAAACAGTTAACTGTGCGCCTACCTGCCTGTTGGTACTTGTGGAGCCACCAGCTGAACTGGGACGTGTGAGGATGGAACTGGGTTAGTTGGGGGAGCTGGCAGCAGGAGCAGTTCCATGGGCATAATGTGGGCTGTTGCAGCACTTGTGAGGGCACAGGAGCTCATCAGTCATCCAGCCTGAGCTTGGGATGTCTCTGCTTGCCTGCACCAGCCAGAGTCCCCTCTTTGCTGGGCTGGTGTTTCTGATTTACGTCCTTGCTTCTGTCCCTTCTCTACTGTTTCAGATATGCTATGTCTCTTAAAGCAGCTGAGGAGCATGGTGGTAGAGGCTGCTGGAAGTGCCCTTACAGGTTTGAGGGAAGTGACAACACAGTGCAAGGCTTCTGGCCATAGATTGGTATTTGTGCCTGCCAAAAATGCCTTCCCAAAACTTTAAATATAATAATGGGAATTAAAGCTAAATTTAAATGGTGGGTTGTTGGGTTTTTTTGCAGGCATGGAAAAAAAAAAATCCTTTAAATAAAGCTGGTAATTTCTTAGCAAGTGAGGGATTATAAAGGCTGGTACTGAATGACACTTCCCAACTGGGATAGTAGCGCAGGGCTCCCACGTGTGCCGGCAGCACTGCCTGTTGGTGGCCCATTGCCTGGCTTCGGCACTGCAAAATGACCCATCATCTTTGACCATCCTGTGTTTGCCATTTGTGTGCTGCTACTTGTGAGAGGCGTGAGTTGAAATCCCAATTCAGCTCTAGGCAAAGAGCTGCTGTAGCAACATCAACTTTACTGGTGTTATGCTGGGAGCAGTGTTTCATGTTGCATGCCAGTAGATGGCACAGCTTTTATATCAGCTAATCATATAGGGAGAAATGCCGCTCTGTGCCGCTCTTGTTGCTAATCTTAGCCATGCCCTGCTCTCCACTCGCACAAATGAAGATGTCTCTGCTGATGTGCCTGTAACTGAGGAAGTTGTGGAAGATTATGGGAGATGACGTCAAGTTTTGCAATGTTCAGGGGCAGTGGGAAACCATGCTGGTGAAAGGGAGGTAAGCAACCATGCTCTTGGATGAGTTTAGAAGCAAACTTCATGGTTCTGGTAGTTTATCTTCCCAAGCGCTTTACAGCGAGTGATGAATTCCCTGAGGATAGATGTGTTTGACAGCTCCAGCTTTACGTATGGGGAAACTGAGGCCTGGAGCGCCCATACTTTGGTTTTCATACACGTGGGAACAAGAGCTGTGCTTCCTAATTAATTTCTGGGACTTGAGCTAGAAAGTGTCCTTCATGCTTGGTTACTACAATAACATCTCCTGGGAGCTTAAAGCTCCTGCTCTCTGCTCGGGTTTGGAACTATTGTTCCCTGACCTGTTCAGGCTTTGAATGTGAATTTTATTTTTTTTTTTAGTAGAAAATGTGAAATTCACCCTCCTGAAGGACTTCAGTTGAATGTGTTGCTAAATCTTCCCCTTCATGATTCTGCCCAGCTATTCTGCACCTCCCCTAAACCAAAGCAGCACACTGGCTCTTTTGGGCTGGGCACATGGAGCTTGCTGAATGGTGGCCATTGGAGCTAGGAGGGTTGTTCAAGTGCAGCAAGACAGCTGTGAAATGGAGAGGGAGGTCACTTGTCCTTCTGCACCCGTGTCCTGGGAGATGGGCAGAGACCCCAACGTTAGAAGCAATCTTTCTACCTTTTGCCTCCTGAGGAACTTCTTTTCATGGCTGAAACTGATTGTTGCAAGTGGATGGAAAGGATATATCCCAAATCTTGAGGGCCTGGAGTATGTGTGGAATATAAAACAGAGTCTGTGTATGTGCTGCTGTAAATAGAGTTGTCACTCTAAAAGAAGCAGGGTTTCTAGTGCTTGTCAGATCACTTTAAAACCATTTTTATTACTAGATTATGTTCTAAGATAAAGTTTATTGTAGCAAAAAAAAGAAGGAAGGTGTAGAATTTGACTGCAGATTTGGAAACACACTTAAAAATTCTGAAGAGTCTTTGAGCCTTAGCTGAGGGCAGACTGCCTGCTTCAGGGTTTTCCTCTGGGTCATTTCCTGACCAGCTGAGTTGAGGGATGATTTCCTAATTTCATTGCAAACTCCTCCCCTAGCATATTATGTTTTATAACGCAGCAATAATGTGACATATGGACATTGGCACAGGAGCTCCAGCTCACAAATCTTGTGTCCTGCATATGGGGCAGAAACCCTTCCAGGGCATCTGTCCTAGCTGGGAGTTCTGGGGAACACTCTGCTCTCTGAAGACAGCTTTAAAACAACTGCCATTAGGGTTTTGTGTCAAAACTGAGGATCAGTTCTGGCACACATTTACTTTCTTCTTTCTTTTCCCCTCCCCCATGAGCATTGCTGCTCTAGTTGTACCCTTTGTCTCTGCTCTGACTTTTAGTGCTAATTCTGCAAGCAAAAGGAAACACCGGGTAGGTGCCATCTCTTTTCATAGTTCTTCCTTTCAGATACCAGTAGCATCCCCTTTTCTAACCCAGCCCTTTCCATCTTTTCTTTCTTGTTTTACCTAGTCATGTTTGTCTACCTTTTGATACATAGGTGAAAAAGTTGTTCTCTATTGCCTCAGCTGTTCATTTTTCTCTGGCCACGCCAGAGAAAGCATCAGGCTCCTCCCACCAGACTTGGACTTCAGAGTTGTGTTGTTTTGCATCTACCTGTTCTGTCTAGCATCCTAGCTTAGATAACCACAAAGCACATCACAGACCAGATGCTGGAAGAGGCGGTTGTTTTGCAAACGCCATCTGAATGCTGCTGAATGCAGCCCCTCGCACTGTGCAGAGTGAACATGGTATGAAAATGCAAGCAGAATGTTTGGATGCAGCAAACTTGCTTTCAAACCAGCTTGTGCGTTTGGTCAGAAGATGGCTTTTTTGAATGTTGCATGGATACTTGAAGGAAGGAAGGATTTCTCAGAAGGAAATCTGCTGGATTTAACTCAGACTTGTGAAGAGACACATTTACTGTAATCTCTGGACTCCAAAGAACCAGATATATTTTGCATACAGACTAATGCAGATAGTCTCCCCTGCCTTTGATATTAATGTTTTTCTGTCTTTCTTACCTCCAGCCTCTACTCAAACCCAGAACGTCTGCAAGGTTCCATTCTGAGTAGCTGCTTCTCCCTCTGTGATGAGCATCCCTAAAACCTGAGCTGTAATAGCATCCCTGCTAATTATATCACTGCAGATTTATTTCATGGTAATATTATTGCTGGCCTCAGGCATCACCACTATCATTGGGAAACATCGAATGATCACAGCTCCTTAGCTGCCTCCATTAAACCTGAGAGAAGTGTCTGGGCCTGTTTATATATTTGTCTTTTGATGAGAGCTGGGGATTGATGAGCTGGTGGATGCGAGGTTTACAGAATGTGCCCTGAAGGGAAGCTTGCCTTGTCACGGCAACCGTAAGGTGCAGATGACAGGATCACTGGCTGAATACATATGCAGCTTGGGAAGTGGGGAGTGAGGCGAGAGCGTCACCTTTATCTCTTCAGGGCAGACCTTGCCCCCCCTCACAGCAGCATCCAGCACCGAAGCCCGCACAGCGCTCTGTGCCGGATGGCTCTGTGCTCAGATCGGTCGTGCTGGCAGCTTGATCGGAGTGGCTTCTGGGGAAGGGGACAGTTCAAATAAGCCAGATGCCTTATGATGATTTCTGCTGAAAGTCTTGGAGGTAGGGCAAAAGAAGAGAGAAAAAAAATGAGCACCGGTTTTCAACAAAAAATGGAGCAAAATAATTAAAGACTTTTCTCTGTTTTCCTTTCTAGAAGTAAAATTCTATGGTCTGTGTGCTGGGTACCAAAGCCTCTGCTAAGAGCATGGCTGTAGCTCAGTTCTGTATCCCCAGGCTTCTTCTGTTCCTGGGACCCAAGCTCATAGTTGCTTGGTGGTGCAGGCTGTGTCCCTTCTGGAGCACAGTGGCAGGATGATAGTAGGTCTGTAGGGTGAAGCACTTCGTGCTGAAGACTTGATATCTACACTCTGATTTTTGGAGGATGTATTAAAATATTTCAGCATACATCCCAGTACTGTGCACGTTTGTTGTGAGGGAGTTTCTGTTTGCCCCTGAAGCTTGGTTAGACTGGCAGGTGTGATTAATAATGACCATCATCCCCAGCCAGTCTATTGGTCTTCCCCATGGATGCCTATGGTCCCCAGGCATCTGCTTAAGGGAACAGAAGAAGAGTATCACAGATCTGTGATTTATGTGGAGAATGTGATAAGATAACTTACCAAGATACCTTTCAAGATCCATTAAAGTAGCTCAGTTGTTAGTGACTTTACTGTGTCTGGACATAAAGTCCTTTTTGGTTATGGTGTGAAGTGCTCCAGCACAGCAATGAGTGGGCCAAAAACTTGACTGAAACGGGGTCAACAAATTACATGTAGACAAAAGGCACTTACACTCAGACTGCATCAAGTCTCCTGGTAATATCAGCAAAACAGTCAGAGCAGAAATATGCTGATAATTATTTAAATTAGACTCCAAGCATTGAATTTTTTTTTTCTTCAAGTAACAGCACTTCAGCACTTGTCCAGATGAGTGCTAATTTACCCAAATGGAAAGGTTTATTAAACATTCCAGACAGTGCTTTAGTAATATTTAGGACAGCAATTTTGCTTTATTATATCTCTTAACAAAGAGGACATGGGCTTCTTGATCCAGCACCAGAGCAGTCAGGGGATTCTGGGCAAGGTCCGTGTCAGTTCTGCCTGGTCTTGAATTAAGATGCATAATTTCTGCCTCAATTCTACCTCTTTGCCAAATGCAAACCTGGGACCCAAACACTGTCTGACCTGACCACATTGAGGGACACTCAAAATCTGGATGTCTTCTAGGTGCAGGAGTTACAGCCATGATTTGGAAATGTTGAAGGATGAAATTGGGTTTGCTCCAGTGAAATGGGCAAAGTGCCGAGGAAGATGAGCATCAGCTCCTCCTGCTGCCCCTTGCTCACTCTAGGACACCTTTGACAACTGTGTCATTTTGTGGAGAAATTTAGGTGCCTGAAGATGATCCTAACCCATCATTTGCCATCCCTCACTGATCTGTCACATGCAGCTTCCTGGTCTCCATTGTCATATAGGTGTGCCTACAAAATGACAGATCCAGTTGAATGTGAGCTGGAAGCTATCCAGTGTGTTTATCTTTGGCAAGACTGTCTTCATAGTAATCGGATTGTGGTATGCTGGTTTTGCTGTTTCCCTTAGGACTCTAAATTTCTTTGTTTTGTATATTTGAGAAGATGCTTCACAAAGCTAAGTGGCTAGAGGTTCTGCTAAAGGATTCAATAGGAGTCCTCTGCTGCTTTTGTCTGTTTGCAGATGTTTGGTTCTGTGGCTTCTCCCAGGACTCAGATAGGGAATTAGGACTGCTTGCATAGATTAGAGATAATACAGACTCTTAGTCTGAGAATCTTCTCACAAAGAGGGTGGTTGTATGGGGTGAGTGCTTCCTGGAGATCCATCCAGGGGAAAATTTATTCTAGGCTTTGAAACTCCTCTGGGCCCTCCAGAATAGAAACTGCCGCCACCTTTATGTGTGCATGCTCAACAAAAACATAGAAATATTGCGGAATATACCCAAATCTATGTTGTGCTGCTTATATCTTTAAGGCTGTCTGAGGCAGAGAGGCAGGGACAGAATTTTGAGAAGGCCTTCAGTTTGCTGCTGTTAAAGTTTTAATAGGACTGGAAGGAACAGGGTATGGATAGAAATTCACTAGCTTTCTGCTGTAGGACAGTATATTTTTGCGTACATCTTGTTCACTGATAATGGTATTTCTCCATCCTCTGATTACTGGTGGGACTATCATCTTTGCTGTTCTATAGTAGATATCTTTCTTTACAGAAAGTTTTTCCTCCTTGGTCCTTCCATAAATATCTTCTCCTTCCCTCTCTTTTCTTTTTTCCTCCTAAGATTGCTATGTTAAGCTATTGTACTATAAATCTTGGGAGTGTCTGGAGCTCTGTCTGTTAGCAGAAGATTTGGCAAGGGAGAACCTATTGGAGTTCTGGGTTGTAAATTCTTCCAGAGCTGGGACACAGCCAATGGCGATGGGAAGATTTTGGCTCAGTTCCAGACACTTAGCCTGTCTTCGGTAACATCAGGTGAGCAAGTGGTGTCAGAGCAACTAGTGGAAAGGCTGTGGCTGCTTTCCTATGCAACTGTGGATGTTGCACGTTCCAGAGGAGAAACAGAGAAGTGGATCTTCTCTATAGTTAATGCAGAGGATCTCTAATCTCCACAAAGAGCTGGAGTCACCCCAGGCAGGTTGGATATTGTTGTGTCCTGCTCTGCTGGAAATTCAGAAGAGCTGCCAAGGGGAAACATGCCTTCTCTCCTCCCCAGTGTGGGTGGGCAGCAAGCCAGGTCTTCTAGGGACCACTGTTGATTCCCATCCTCCTTGTGTTCTGGGAAGGGCACTGTGCTGTCAGCTCCTGAGAGGTGGGCAGTGTGTGTCTGAGGGAGGGAACTGGTGCCATGATGATAGCATAGCATGGAGATGGGCACCTTGCTACTTGCATATGGTTGGTCACCAACTCAGCCTTAGGCTTCCTGCTCTTCACTGTGCAGAAAATTATGCCCACAGAACATCCAATGGCACAGTGTCATGAATGTTTCTAGCAGGCCCTCAAGTCTCCAGAACAGCAAAGCTTGTTGTAGGGACAACAGAGCTGTCTTACCAAAATCTGTTTGGTGAGTCCAATGAGTAAGCCCTGCTTTGCTCACTCACCAGCTGCCACATCCCACCAGGCAGCTCTCCTTTTCTGGTGAAATCCACTTTCACCAAGGTTTGCAAAATGTGGCTGCTGCAGAGTGTTTCAGGACAGCAACCAAGGTAAAACCCTGCCACGGCTATCAATTTCCCATTATGCAGTACTGCTGCTATTTACAGTACTGGCAGTTGGTTGGTAGGAATACAAAATTTTCAAGATGGGGAATATAAATGAAAATAACCAGAATGGAAACTCTTGCTCTGCATTATTGGTGGTAATTTTTTTTTTTTTTTAGCATTTGGCACCCCACAGGGAAGTGTTCTGTGACACCTTGTCTATGACAAAGCCCCAGCATGCTGTGGACCCTCAGCTGGTGTCATCCATCCACAGTACCAGGAATGTAGGGAAGCAGCTTAGAGGACTCATCCCAGCTTATCCACATTTAAAAAGTGCAGAGAGACAGTCTGGGATACAATTTTACTGTTCTAGCACCTTTCTTACCACTCTGATTGGAAGTGCTTAACCTCCTCTTCATTAATCAGTTTGAATTTTATCTACAATTCATCCTCGATGAAGGTAAATTAGATAGAGTCTACTGCTTCAATCTTGGGCTGAAAATGATGGCAGTACATGCAGGGGTTAGCAGGTAAGTGCATTGCAGCTTGGATCAGAGTGACTTTGTATATTTGGTGGCTCTATACAGACAAGGCTGGAGGAGATGGCTGTGTCCTGTGTGTTTGGTTCCCAACAGGCGCTGCAGGCAGAACAAACACCTGATATTTGTACTGGTGTATCCCAAGCTACACATGGTTGGGGTGCCACAACCCAGAGCAGCAGTACAAGACAATCACCAAGTCATTGAGGTTGTCAGGGACCTCTAGAAATCATGTAGTTGAACCCCTCCTCAAAGCAGGATGAGCTGGACCAGGCTGCCCAGGAAATCAGTTGTTCTTAGGGAGGTTGCTGTCATTGTCCTTGCCTTACACACAGGGAGAGTAAGCCCTGGGTAGTGACTGGGTAGTCCCAGAGTGCATCTTAAATGTCTGATGAGTGTTCTGTGGCAGGATTTCAGCCATACCCCTTCCTTGGGAAGAGGTAATGCCTGCAAGGTGCTCACTTTTGAACTCTGCCATCCATCCAAAACCTTCAGGCCTTCCCCAGGTTGAGACTCCCTCCTGATGGCTGCAGCTGGCAAGGCGGGGAGCTGGGATTGATTTGCTGCCATATTACAGAAAGCTGATGGATAATTTACCTAATCTGTAGAGCTGAGTCGAAATGCAGAAGTACTGCTCATCATGCTGCAGCTCCAATTTACGTTGGGAGGGAAAGGGGGGAGCGTGTCCCTTAGAGAGGCACAAGCTCTTTCTCTGCCTCGATCACTGGTCCCTGCTTCTACTTGGGGTGCAGAAGAAATGGCAAAAATGGTTTGTTTCTTCCCTTTCTTCCTGGTGAGGGCAGATAATGTAAGAATTAACCTCCAGGGATGTCAGTGATGTCCTAGAAGAAAAATACATCATTTGTAGGCTCCTAAGAAAATGAATTTCACTGGCAGGAACTGCATCTGGAGAGCTCTCTCTCTGTTAAGATATAGACATTTTGTAAAGCATCCTGAGTCCCCAGCGTGTCATCTCCACTGTGGACCTAGAAGGCTTTTATAGCACATATCTGACTCCCTCTTGCAAAGCACCTCACTGTGCTTCTTATGAGGGTTCAGGACCTGGTATGTGAATCTTCTCTTTACATGAGGTTGGTCAGTGGCAGGTTAACAGCTTCTCCTTCACCTCATGGAAAAGAGAAACATGGGGTAAAACAGAACAAACCAGATTTTGCTGCACTGCTTGAAACAGCTTGTGAGCTGGGAGTTTGTCCCTGCAGTCTTTTCTTCATGCCTTCTGTTGTGACTGATGATTGGGATGAGAGCAACTTGGTGCTGTGGAAGAACTCTACAGGCAAACCTGTCTGACATTCTGGACCTGAACCCCCTTTGCACTGCTGCTGCTCTGGTCTAGTTGCTTAGCTAGTACTTTGATGCTTGTGGGTTGCCTCATTAGGGGGAGGAACTAATGATGGAGCTAGTGATGCACTCCTCGCTTCTGAGTTTGCACACCAAGGCTGGTTTTGCTGATACAACATCTTTGCTCTCAGCTGCATGAAATTCTTGCTAGAATACTTGGAAATCTGTTCTTAAAATCCTGGGCAGTATAGCAGGATTCTGGTCAAACCCCCTGCACAAAGCAGGGTTGATTAGATGTGTTGCTCAGGGCCTTGTCTGTTGGGTTTTCAAGATCACCAAGGGTGAAGCTCCAGCACTCTGGGCCCCTGTTCCAGTGCTGGCCAACCTTACATGGTTGTTTTAGAATTTGCCATGTTGTATCTGCTGCTTCTCCTATCCCTGTGCACTTCTAAAATCAGTTTGGTTTCAACATACTCCAGAGACATGTTGAACTGTTTGCACCCTGCTCTACTGCCTTTCCACCAGCTGCAGGAGTGGATAGAGCCCCTGAGTGTACCAAAGTTTATCTTTTCTCTTCAGAGGCCTTCCCTTGGGTGATCTCTTGCTTGGTACCTCTTTCTTCCTTTGTTCTTTGTCTCCTTTACCCCATTAAACACGTAGTTTTGAATCAACAGCCAACATAACCCTCTGCCTACATACTTCCATTTCTGGTATGCCCTGAATACAGAGCCTGTGCTTTTAGGTGATGCCCTATCTTATTTCAGTATTTCTGCTCCGAAGAGACAACTTCTCAGCCTCCTTTCATTTAAGAAGAAAAAGTGTTATGCAAATAGCTTCAAGCCCAACCTTTTGTCCCTCGATTGCCACAGGGAGCTGGATGTCACTGTGGCCTTGGGCCAGGCAAGCAGAGAGCTCTCCTACATGGTGCTCATGCTTGGAGAGACTCTCTTGCCTGCTCTGATGCTCACTTGTCACCAGGGGAGGTGGCATAACTGTGCTGGAGCACTGCTGTTGCCCAGTGTTGAATGACAGATGGTTAAACAGTGGAAAGGGTTGCCCATCCTTTTGAGTATTTAAAACTCAACTGGACACAGTCCAGTGCTAGTACTTGATGGCTCCATCTGAATGGGGACTGGGACTTGGACATATGATGGTCTTTTTATCTGGGTGGGCTTTCACACTTTGGACTGAGGAAGTAGGGTTGGTGGTGGTGCACGAGCAATAGAAGACAAGCTGTGTGCAGTATGTAGGACACCTGCTTCTGACTCCCAGCCAATCTGAGCTAGAGGAGGGAGTCTTACAAATGACTGTGTTGAAGTCATTGGGAGAACAGCACATCTCCAACTTACTTTATAGGTCCTTTGCAGATTTCATGTGCTGGAGATAAAATAATACAGGAATTGTTAAATTGGCGCTTTTTTTTTTTCCAGTTGTAGGAAACAGCCTAGCCATTCAACTAGAGAGCACCCATCAGTGTTGGCAGTGTGGGCTATGCTGACTGCTGTCAAATGCTGTTCCTGAGGACACTGGGGGAAACAAGGGAGTTAGAGTGGTAAAACTACACCATGCTGGACCTCATTTCACAGAGCAGCCAAAACAAGGGGTGCAGGGAGACTCAGCAGGAGCACAAGAACTGCCAAACTGACAGCAGTAATGTGTGTAGGACAACATGTTAGAGAAGTGAAAGAATCGATCTGGGTGATGTTTCCAGTAAATTCAACAGATGCCTCCGGGACACAGGAGTTACACCAGTGTCAGGTTCACCTGGCTTTTCCCATAGGGCATCTGATGGACTCAGAGTATTTTTCCCAATGGACTCTAGCAAGTTGTCTGATCTTTAGGCATGGAAATTTATTGAAGATTTCCTTTACTGCTAAATCAAGAGCTTCTGCTGTATCAAAGAATGGCACTGAAAAAAACCAAAAGATGTAAAATTGAATTGTGCAGAATCTGGAATATACCAGGAGCAGCCACATCTGATCTGTGGTAAAGAGGAATTTTTCTGGTCCCTGACAGACTTCCTCTGCATGTCCAATCTGCAGCTGAAGTGAGCTTTTTGCTGTCTTCCCTTATTATAGTCTCCTAATTGGTTTGATACATTCACTCCTCAGTCACTGTAAGCATTAAAGTGCAGTGAGTCACAGTAGATAGCCCTTTTCCATCTACATTCCCTATTAAGCAAATTCCAAATTAAGCTTCCCCCCCCCCAAACTTAAACCTTTCATATGTGCCAAATAACTTGTGTATTAGAAATGCTGGTCTCACAGGCGGTGGGTTCTTGCCCCCCACCACTTCCAGGTCAAGCTATAGAGAAGTGATAGATCATCATAGGAACACATTCATTGCATCTTGCTCTGGTTTGGTCCCTTGAATGCATTTTTGTATTGTGGTTTTGTTGTTATAACAGGAGAGTGAATGATTCATTGCTGTCTCATGGTGGAGGGGTCAGTGGGTCACCCACAACCATATCTTCTTATAGTCTGGAATTTAGTTCTGCTGAGGGATTGCTAACCATTTGTAACACACACTGCTCATTTCTGTGGAGTGCTCATAACCTCTGCTAATTTTTTATAAAGGGTTAATTAATAGGATTCTTCTCTAAAGAGTGAGACAGCGTTCTTCATTTCTGGTCCTTCAGCTAAAGTAACATCTCTCTTACTGAAACCAACAGTAATTTATTCTTGAGAACAAGGTTTTGAGGTGCTGTATCAAAGCTCCATGAAAAACTGAACGTGGCGTCTACCTCTCCTCTGATCACTGATTTTGTAATTTTATAAAAGAAAGCAATCAAGTTTGTCTCATTATATTGGTGCTTATTGTTCAATTCCATTATCCTTTTAGGTGTTTCTCTTAATGTTTGTTTCACTGTTTCAGTAAGGCTTGAAATTGGACTAATTCCCCAGATCACTCTTCTTCCAGTTTTACAACATAGATAAAACAGATTAAGATTAGCGAGTTCTGAAAATCAAAGAGGCAATAAGGTAGAACCATTAAAGTGCTAAAAGAGACTGCCTGGTCCTGTTAGCCCCTGTTCTGAAAGCAAAAACAGAGGGTACCTGGTATAATTAAAAGGCAACAAGTCTACTGCAAGTTAAAATCATAAAATCATAGAGTGGTAGGGGTTGAAAGGGGCCTCTGAAGATCATCGAGTCCAACCCTCCTGCCAGTGCAGGATCACCTAGGGCTGGCCACACAGAACAGATCCAGGGGGGTCTTGAAAGTGTCTAGAGAAGGAGACTCCACAACCTCTCTGGGCAGCCTGTTCCAGTGCTCTGTCACAGTGAAGTTTTTCCTCACGTTGAGGTGGTGGAAATTCCTGTGTTTCACCTTGCTACCATTACCTCTTGGCCTATCACAGGGCACAACTGAAAAGAGACTGTCCCCTTCTACTTCACACCCACCCTTCAGGTATTTGTAAACATTAGTAAGATCCCCTCTCATGCTTCTCTTTTCCAGGCTAAACAGCCCCAGGGCTCTTAGCATTTCCTCATGAGAGATGTACCAGGCCCTTAATCATCTTTGTAGCTCTTCATTGGCCTCTCTCTAGCATTTCCCAGTCCCAAAATGCTTTTTAAAAGTGAACTGGTAGAACTTGTTGCTCAAAGATGCTGTCAGGGCAAGAAATTTAGCAAGACATGAAAAAGAGGGGGAGCTTGTCATGAATAAGAACAGTAGCTCCAGTTCTGCACTTGTGATAATCCTTGCTTATGTAGTGTTGCTGTTGTTATGGTGGGTTTATGTGAGTGATGGAGGCTTTCAAGATCAATGTGAATAGAGCAGTAAATAGAGCTGGGGAGAAGATAAATGACCAAGGCTGTTCTGTTTCTTGCTTTGGGAAGATCTAAGGCAATAATTAGTGAAGCCAGGAAAATTATTTCTCTTCTTACAGACGTATTTTATAAGATAGGTAGTTGCAGTCTTTCAGGCTGAGGAGAGTTGGGTCTTTCTCTAGACCATTTGCAGGATGTGAAAGTTGATGGGACTCCAGGCCACTTCCACTAGTTTCTCTGCTTTTCTTGAAAGATGCTGTAAAACTTTCCGAATCATGCTTTACAAACACACCACAGACTGAGACCACCAGACAGTAACTCTCTCTAGACAGCTTCCCAAGCAGGCATCTCCTACTTTACTAAGCTCTAAACTGCTTTGTATCTCTTGAGTACGATGGGCAGGGTGGAAGAGTATCTTCTGTTAATACCTACCATACTGGCTGAGCCAGATAGCTACTCTGCCTTTTCAACTCTATCAACTATTTGGCTATAAGATATGTATTTTTGAATTATTAATGGGAATATGAACAGGAAGGACGAGAATAATCCCACTGCTCTAGTGAAAATCTTAGGCCTAGATGTGCAAGTGCATCTTCAGTGCTTCTCTCTCTCTACTTCATTATTGCTTTCTAAGCCTTCTCCCTTAAAAATGAAACATTCTCAAACAGGCAGTAGTTTTTCATGCATCTTACTCATTCTATTAAAAGACCTCGACCCCTCCATTTCCATCTTTTGGGATAAAAGTAGTAAGTTGTGCCAATTTGGTAGTCAGTGTGTGGAAATCAGTGTGTCTATGAAATGCAGTCTCTTTGATTGCCTGCATTTAAGCCTGATTATGTTCAAATCACCCAAACATCACAAAGTTCTATGTGAATATAATAATCTGTCATCAGAGGCAGACAGAGAGATGGGGAAACAACTCTTCAGATTTTGGTAGAACCCATAGAATTTTACACATCAGCATTTCAAATGTCAGACAGTTGGGAATGTCACAGAGCCAAGAGCCCTGGTGCTATTTCACAAACACTGAAGCTCAGAGATCTCTGAAAGGGGTGAGGCTTTAATGCCAAGATTTTTGTAAATTCATCCCAAAAGTTACACCATTCACTTTCATGCTACCAGATTCCACCAGTCTTCACCACTGCTAACAGTCTGACACTCCAGTTGGATGTAGTGGAGATGAAAACAGAACTTTTGCCAGCCTTCACAGAGAATGGAGTAATCTGCGAGCGTAATGCCTGTTGCTGCTGAGCAGTGTATCCCAGAGACCTTGCACTTGGCCTTTGCCAGGACAGATTTCTTGATCCATTTCCCCTCCAGGAAGAGCATTCAGTGTGCTCTGATTGTGCTCAGGCACAGTAAGAACACTCCTGCTGCCTTGGACTGTCTCAGGTGCAGTGCCCACACTTTTCTGAATCCCTCCACATAGTTTTGTTTGTTTGTGGGGTTTTTTTATTGCTTCTCACCTGGGAAAAAAGACCTGGGGGGTAATATCTGCACCCCTAAACTGATTGCCTCAGCTCCTAGCCCAGCAGTCCATGGCCACAAAATTATAGAATCATCTAGGTTGGAAAAGACCTTTAAGATCATCAAGTCCAACCATTAACCCTACTCTACCAAGTCTACCACTAATCTGTGTCCCCAAGCAGCACACATCTATACAGCTTTTAAACACATCCAGGGATGGTGATTCAACCGCCTCCCTGGGCAGCCTGTTCCTACATGTGACAACCTTTTCAGTGAAAAACTTATTCCTAACATCCAGCTTAAACCTCTCCTATTTCAATTGTGGGCCATTTCTTCTTGTTCTATCATTAGTTACTTGTGAGAAGAGACCAGTGTTTACTTCTCTACAGTGTCATCTCAGGTAGTTGTAGAGAGTGATATGGTCTCCCCTCAGCCTCCTTTTCTTCAGAACAAATATCCCTAGTTCCTTCAGCCACTCCTCATAGGGCTGTCTTCCAGTTCAGGGGGCTGGTTGTCTGGTGACCAACTATTTCTACTGCTAAAGACTGAGGCAAAGAAGGTATTAAGCACCTCAGCCTTTTTGTCATCCATTGCCACTGTGTTTTCCTCTGCATCCAGTAAAGGATGGAAATTCTCCCTGGTCCTCCTTTTGTTGTTAATATATTTATAGAAACATTTTTTATTGTCTTTAATAGCAGTAGCCAGGTTGAGTTCCAGATGGGCTTTGGCTCTTCTAATTTTCTCCTTGCATAGCCTCACTTTGTAGTCCTCATGAGAGGCCAGTCCCCTCTTCCCAAGCTCATTCTCCTTTGGTTCCTGAGTTCCAGCCAAAGCTCTCTATTCAGCCAGGCCAGTCTCTTCCCTGCTGGCCTGTCTTTCAGCACACTGGGACAGCCTCTACTGTGCCTTTAAGACTTCCTTCTTGAAGTATGTCCAGCCTTCCTGGACTCCTTTACCCTTCAGGACAGCCTCCCAAGGGACTTTGTCAATCAGACTCCTGAACAGGCCAAAGTCTGCCCTCAGGAAGTCCAAGGGGCCAGTGTTACTGCCCCCCCTTCATTACTTCTCCAAGAATTGAAAACTCCATCCTTTCATGATTGCTATGCCCAAGACGGCCTCCAGCTGTTACTTCCCCCATGAGTCCTGCTCTGTTAACAAGCAGCAGGTCCAGGAGGGCACCTTCCCTTGTTGGCTTCCTTACCAGCTGCATCAAGAAGTTATCTTCTGCACACTCGAGGAACCTCCAGGGCTGTTCTTTCTATGCTGTATTGTATTTCCAGACATCAAATAGAATAACTTATATACCTTCTAGGTTATGACACTGATAGGCTGGCAGTGCCTGGCACCCATCAGGAGGGACAGAAGGACACCTTGTTATCCCCTTGCCTGCAATCCCGTTGTAGTACAGGGATGTCCTGTGGTATCACTGCATTCTATGCTGCCTATGACATGGACAGAGCCTCCTGCTTTCCCAAGTGGCTAGTCTGTCACTTCTTCAGAGCTGTGCTCAGTCAGAAAAGTTTCAACATGGGGATGGCTTTTAAATCACTGACGTACATTTAGGAAAGCAGGGAGAGGGTTTGTCATTTCTCTTCCACAGTGCTGAGGCTGTTGTGTATAGAGTCCTGTCTAGATCTGGGTTCCCCCCTTGTGTGGGTGCAATGTGTGGGAGAAGGAAGAGAAGGAGCAGGAGATGTAACTCTGAGTCCCTGTCTTCTCTCTGCCTCTGTGTGGCTGCTGGTAATTTGAATTGTCAGCTTAATGCATTCATCCATTTAACTCAAAAATAGGTTTGAAGAGGGCGAGGGCAGACCCGTTGACTGAAGTGGGATGTCTGCATTGAAGAATTCCAGTTTTACTGTTTCCTAATTAAAGCTCAGTAATGTCTCCAGTGGATGGTAGTCAGCGGCTTTCCTTTGTCTGCTAAGGCTGGAAGGTCTCTGGGTTGGCAATGCACATACACATCTGTAGGAGAATTTGGATGTGCGTGGGCACTGCCTGGCACAGCAGTGGTCTCTGGGCTGGAGAGCTCTGGGGGACCATCACAGAACAAAACCACTGCAGTACCAGTACAGTGGGCGAGCAGAATGAATGCTATTTGCTTGTCTCCAGGAGCTGTGCCTGGAGGTTTCCATGTCCTCTGAGAAAGCATGGTTGTTGCAGTTTTAGGGCTGTATTCTCAATCTTTTAAATCTGAGAAAAAATGGTTAGTGCAATTTTTTTCTTCTTGTGCTCTGCTAGTTCTGTTTAGGGCTGTTGCACCAGATTTTCTTCCTTTTATCCTCTTGTTTTTCAATATGTCTGCCTTTTTCCTTTCTCTTTATGTTGAGATTTGTCCTTTCTTTTATAGAAATTAAAATGCCACATCCCCACCAATCTAAGACTGGAGCAAAAGTGAGACTAGAGAATAGTTTGTTTCTAATTGAGATTTGAAAACTATCCCTCAATAATGCTTTCAGCTATTACGCGTGGGAATATTTTGATTACACTTGTTATGGCAAGCCCACGTTCTGCCATAGGAGAGGACAAATGAGGGCAGGATTTCCACCAAGAGGTGTGCACCCTGATGATCAGATGGCTCAGGGTGGAAGCCGTGTTGCATGTGCACATACATCACTTCATGGCATGCGAGTGTGGTGAGAAGAGGCCTGCAGTGATGTAAAACACTGGCAGGTTTGCTTGCCCATACGGGGATTTTTTTTCTTTGTCCTTCTGTATCCTTTAGCACTGCTGAGCTCCAGCTCTCTGGGGATTCCCTGAGCACCAGGAAAACATCTCCGGTGCCTTTGGAGCATTTGCAGTGAGAGTGCCCTAGAAGATGGGCTGAAGGCTTCCAGCTTGGGCCTGGGGGTCTACAAAAGATAACCGAGACAAGCCTGCCTTGTATTATTAAGTGTAAACTCTCTACCTGGAACATAGAGCTCAGCTGGAAAACCAAGAGGAGTCTGTAAGTCAAAAAAAAAACCAAAACCAGCTGGAAAATGCTGCTGCAGCGCGAGTGTCCAGCGTGGGCAGGCAGAAGGGGAGAATTGTCAGCAGAAATATTCTGGGAGTATTCATGGAGTTAAACATGCTTTGTAATGTCAAAATACAGATGGGTGTGGAAAGGCTAAGCAGCTAACGGCTAGCTCAGTAGTCCTAAATCTGCAGTTCAGCTATAAACAAGCAAAGCCCGGTGTCCATCGGCAGCTTGACTTAGGAGTGCCTGGCTTCTGCGCATGGCTGAGCTCGGCAGTTAATGGCATCATGCAGCTGGCTCTGGGAGCGAGGAGTTGCTCAGTGACAGACAGTTAATGGGGAGGCAGCTCTGCCATTTGGGAAGGGTTCAGATGGACACCAACCCATGAAAAGAGCTAAATTCGGAGAGGTAAAATAGCTTCTGGATGCTTAGACCATCAGGTGCTCTGTGAAGGACAGACTGGAGAGAGGATGTTAGTCTGCTTAGGTTTGAGTGCAAGAAGTGGATGAGCTGTGGCATCCTGGCATTGTGTTCAGCATAAGGGGTGACAGTGAGCTGCCTTGGTGTCCACATACCACCCATGTCCCTTTCTGCTCTGTGCAATGGGAGAGCCATGAGCCAAGAGCTCATAGGCTTTCACGACTCACTTGGCTGCTTGTAATTTTTTTTCCCAAACACTTGAGTCCAGGGTGCCACCCTGGACATCAGGGAGTTAATTTGTGTGTGAATGCAGAAGAATAAGAGTCTATCAGAGGCAGCTCTTGGCAGACCTGAGAGTAGAACCTCAGTGCCTGAAGATCTGGAGTCCTCTGAGTCATCTGCCTCCTGGGCGGCTGGACCAGAATGACAGGCTTGTGTCTTGCATCCAGAACCAGCCCTCTGGAGCCTGCAGCTCAGCCTGGCATTCATCACTGCTGCCTTCCTACTTCTAAACCAAGTGCTTGTGTATGCCTGGCCTCCTCTGCCCTCCCACACAGGCTCTGCTTCATCTAGGTATGGTGCCACAGAAGAGGAGGCCAAGGGCTCTCAAGCCTGAGGGCTGAGCAGTGCTAGGAAAGTTTCCCACACCCTCTTTAAAAATAAACATACTTGCATATATGGATTGCATTCTCTTATGGAAAGAAGTGTCCTTAATAATAACTGTCTTTTCTACATCCTACTGCTCCAGTGCTGCATACCTTTAGGGTCCACAGCACTAGCCCTTGGTTCCTCCCTCCATTGAGTTGATTCCTACACTGGGTTAGAAAGCAAAGATCTGGAGCTGTTTGAGTGGTGTGAATGGCACTGTGTCTGCAGGCACAGGGTCCAGGATCCCCTTCTCTCCTCAGAGCCGAGGCGGGCACTTTTCCAGTGTCTCCAGCATTGTGCAGCAGGCAGGCAGGAGACACCACAGGCAAGTGTATTTTTAAGTTAAACATTTGCTCAGCTGGGCAGCTGAGGGAGTGAATCCCTGATTTTTGTCTCCTCCTTTTAGGCTAAAAGGTCAAATTTACATTGAATAAATTTGTGTTCCACACAAACAAATGTAAAAACAAATGTAACTGCTCGAGTGTGTGCAAGGGGTATTGCCTGCTAACTAGGGCATGCGGGAGAGTGCTTGCTGACTTCTGGAGGCAGGTGATTACTCTCAAGTATTGCTCTCTTCAGATCAAGCCTTCGCAGGGAGGGCTGAGGAGTAGGTAGGTGCTGCAGGGAGAGGGATGGAGGCAGCGTGGTGGCTGCTGCAACAGCTTTGGCTGGCTATGGACAAGCAGAGCCAGGGCCAGGCTGCTCAGGAGGCCTCTCTTACTGCCTCAGGGAGGGCCAGAAAGTGGCAACCCTAAAATGCAGTGATTTGTAGAGCAAATGGCTGAAATCTGCCGGAGCTGCAGGAGTTTGGGGAAGTGCTGAGCATCATCAGCTTCTTCTTGAAATGAGGCCTGTGAAGCTTTTCTTTTTGACTGGTGGGCATTTGAGGAGGAGCAGCAGGAGGATGCCAGAAGAAAAGAGCAATGTTGCAGTCATGGGGAGGAAGGCCAGGGCTAGGGTGCAGAGCCAGAAGCAGTCTCCTCAGATCTTCAGCTCTGCCCTACTTTGTCATGCTGCAGCCTCCTCCCTCCCAGCAGTTCATCATTTGTCACTTTCTCTCTCGATTCATCCCACCCACCTCCAAGCATTGAAACTTCCCGGTCAAGGAGTGCATAGCCACTGTACCCTTGTTGTTCAGGTCTCCCAGGAGAGCTTGGAGGGAGATGGAGAAGGGATGGTTCTTGCCTCTCCTCCAGCCCTGTGTTATGTGTGTGTACTCAGTTTCCCTCCCAGCAGGTATTCCTCAGCGTTGCCCCACTCTGAATGTGGGTTTTCCTTGCGCTGAGTCTGTCTCCCTGCCCACACAGCACCTGACATGCTGGAGCTGAATCAGAGTGCTACAAATCCCCTCTGAGGAGCTAGGCTCTGGCAAGCTGTAGAAGTCTTCTGCTGGGCATGGCCAGCAGATGGCTGGGAACTGTATCTGTGGGGCAGCATTGCTGTCCCGTGCTATGTGTCTGAGTGTGGAGAGGTCGTGCACCAGGCCAGGGGCTTTCCATGGCCGTTTGGCTGACTCTTCTGTCCCCTGCCATGTGCCTGCCTCAAGCACAACCCTGAGCAGTGCTGGTTGCACAGCCAGGGAGGAGGTGATTGCTTTTTACGTGCTGAGCAGAGCTACATGAGCGTCAGGCATCCCAGGCACGCGTTACCTCTGTCTGACCCCAGCCAGGAGCCAAGGATGAGTTGCATACCCTTATCATTTACCTCCACTCACCTCACATTGATGTTAGTAGTCCATGTGCTCTCAGGCTCATGTTTTGCAAACAGCTAAACTCTCTGGTACTTGCCAGTAAGTGTTAGCTACTGGCTAGCTAGTCTGAGTCCTCCTTGTGCTGATGGACCCTTCACTGAGTTGCCTGGCCACTCCAACCAAATGGAGATGCCCCTTGATTTGTTTCACTTGAATGGTTTTCTTCTAGCCAAGCATGCTGGATCATCTCTCGAAGAAGTCAGCACATGGAAGAGGACAGCAGGAGAGAGGGGAGAGAACAAGACCACCCCTCTCAGCAGCTTTTAAGCATCCCTGTGTCCATGACCAGCTGAGGGATGAAGATAATTTCACTGCTTGTTAAGACAAGGAGTTAGTCATGTTGGACCAAGGAAATGGCATCTGCTCCAACAAACATGTTTTCATTTCCAAGGGACCTCCCTGTGAGCCCTGGGCATTGCAGCACTGGGAAACAGGTCTGAGAGTGGAAGCTGCACCCCCTTGGGTGTATTGAGCTCAATGCAGCCCAAAGGTGAAATGAGTAAGAGCAAATGTTACTGGTATGTGTTCTGTGCTGCATGTGTTCTCTGCAGGGGCAGATCCAACCTGAGGGCAGCCTGCAAAGGGAAAACCTTCCTGAGAGCAGCCCTTACCTGCTTAGTATTAAGTGCTGTAGGTCCCAGCCCCTCTTCCTCAGTCATTATGCAGTGATTTATGATATTTGTGATGTACTGTTCCATAGATAATGACCTTGCTGCAGTTCAGCGAGCTGTTCATTGGGTCGTTTGATTGTCTGACAGTGTCTGTGAGCTTTTCTGAGCCTGGGGATGCTGCAGATGCTCCTCAGTTGTTGACCATCGAGAGAGACAAAGTTGTTCACGTGCCGGTGGTGGCAATTTCACAGCACTGGCTGTGGTTTGAGAATCAGCACATCACTGAGAGCTAATGGAGGTAAAATCATAGCTGGAGGAACAACAGGGAGTAACCTCATTAAATGGGGACTGCCTGGCCCTCAGTCATGGTGCTGTGCTGGGGAGCCATGGCTTGGGTCCTGGCTCTGCTTCTGCCTCCCAGGAAAACTTGGACATGTTTCTAAATATATAAAGGGGCCCTAGAGGGTAAAGCTCTCCCTCCCTCTTAACTGTAAGGATAAATTCCTAAGTGGCTGTGAAAATTTCCAGCCCTGCTGCGAAGGGCCTTGGGAATACCTGGAAAGGACAATAAATTTCCAGTCTGTGAGCACTGCTTAACCTAAGCTGCTTTCCATGGTCTCTGCACTGCAATACCATAGTTTCAGAGTCACTCTACCATTTGTCCTTCAAAGAGCACTGCAAGGAAAACAGTTTCTTTCCCAATTCTAGCATTTATTCTACTAGCAATGGTCTGTTCCTCTCGTTTTAGATAGCGTTTCTGTGCTCCATCAATCAGACCTCTGGATGCCCTGGAATCAATCAGGAATTCCAGCCTTGTGCTTGCTAATTGCAGGGCTATTTGGTGGCTGGGAGCTATTCCAGCTGATGGACAGTGTGCATGGAGGTTTTATTCCATCTAACTGACAACTTGTAAGTGGCACAGTGTTGTGTGCATGCTCAGCATGGGGGAGAGGGAAGGTGATTGCTCAGCCCTGCCAAACAAGATGTTTTGTGTGTGCATGGGGGTGTACCCTCACTGCTACTGGGGGAACATTGATGCTGTCGCCATGGGAGCTCTGGCTGTCAAAGCGGGACTGGGTCAGCCAGAGCACTGCACAGGCTCCTTTGTGATGCTGAAACACTGGGACGGACCATGCAGGGGTTTGATGGACTCAGCAGGGTATGAGAAATCACCGGTCCTCTCTGGTGGAAAGGCACTGAGGAGCAGGTATGCTCTGACAAAACTAGCTTGCACCCATTCATGAAATGTTGTCATGGCATGCAGCCAGGTCCATCTCACAGCCCTGTAGAAACCATGGTCAGTGGCTGGACTGGAAATAGCCTAGAGGTCTGCATGGCCTCCACAACTGCCCACAGCTGCCCTGAGTGGTCTTCTGGTAGCCTGCACAGCTGGCTGGTGGTGTCTGCCCCAGCACACCTTTCAGAAGCCTTTTTGCATCTGTAACCAAATCTGGATCTGAAGGCAGAGCATGCCAAAGTGACAGGTTTACCCTTCTGAGGCAGTTTTGTTTTACAGTTTGACTTGATATGTTAGGGAGCTCCTTGAATTGTAACCTGAAAGGGTATTATAGGTGGTGCTGTACTCCGGGTGACATTTTTAATCTTTCATCTCTTTCAGCTAATGTGTTTCACTGATCAGTTTGCCAGGCAGAGCAGCTTTGCTAGGAATGCCAGGTCTGAGTCCCTCTCTTGTCTGCCTCTCATTCTGCACACACTGCCACACGGCTTAACAACTGTGTTTTTCATGAATAATTTGTTCTCTCCACATCAGGCAGTTTGTGTCACTCTGTGGCTGCCGGCTTTGCAGAGGGAAAAAGACGAGTGAACAGAACAGCCGGTGATGCCAGTCCTGGGTGAGTCTGCCCTACAACCTTCCTGCACTCAAAACAATTCATCCTTCAAAGCAGCATCCTTTGCATGCACACAGTGTGCATCTTCCTTTGGCCATACTCCTCTTGAGGAGTGATGGTTCAGTATTAGCAGGTCAATCACATGCTGTGCCCTTCCCCAGGAGAGTGCCTGACACTTCTGTTTGCTCCCCTCCATGGTGCATTGGAGGGCAGCGAGGGACCAAAACAGCCCTTGCCCCAGTTTGTGCTGGCCTGGGAGTTTGCTGTCTAGTTACTCCCCAGGTCCTAAGGCTGACACAAGTTCCCTTTTAAGAACAGCACCCACCCTGACACCCATGAGGCGAGCATTTTGCAGTGGGTGCTCATCTGGGGCTCTCCCAGGTCCCACTTTCCTTGGGGAGATGCCTTCCTGCTGCCAGTGAATCCCATTGCTGTGGTTCCACCAGCCACAGTCTGCACAGCTTTCCTAGGGATCAGCTGTGTCCCAAGGCAGCTGAAGTAGCTGGTTCAGCCCTCATACTTCAGCGGAGCAGAAAACAGCTTCGATGAACTGTGTTATTTGCCCTGAAAAATTCTTGTTACACTCTGCTGTTGACAGGATCACGCAGGATTTGGATGTCAGATTTGCTCCTCACGGTCCTCAGAGCAGCATCCTGGTCACAGTAGAAATCAGTTCATATTCCCATGTTTGCTCAGGACAGTCCTCCTTCCAGAATAATGTGGGAGGCAGCAGGTCAGGCTGGGTCTGGCAGAGCTGTGAGCGGAAATGTGGGCCTCTGGGATACAGGTGTTGGGCACAGTGGTCCCTTGGAGGTATATGGTGCTTGTGAAGCCCTTCCTCAGGAGTCTGGTGAAGGATTGTTTATCCCAGTGTGTTTTCTGACTTCTCTTTTCCAACCAAAATGATTCTATGATTCTATCAATATTCTTCTGGAAGACCAGCACCTGCAGGCAAGGCCCATCCATAGGAGCCCTAGCTCTGTCCCAGCACTTTGCACTTGGCATGAGACCGAAAGTCTGTCAAAGTTGACATTAAGATTTCCAGTGGACTTTCTGTGCTTTCAGTCAGTCCCTGGCTCATTTGTGTAGTATGTGGTACTCTCCAAATCTGATAAAATCATGTTTTTACAGGTGGAGAGACTGAGGTCTAGATTGGCTGGGTCAAGATGTGGATCCAGCTGTGTGAGAACTTGGTGCGCAGGCTCTGCACATGCCAGGAGAGGGACAGAGGGAAAGGTGCAGCACCCCAGCTATTAGATGGAGAGGGCCATACTTTGGCAGTCAGGAGAGCTACAGTTCCCTTATACCAGAGCTTTTTAATGGCTTTGAAACAACAACTTTGGCTGGAAAACCTTGCTCCTGTCTTTTTAATGACCCTTAGGTGCTGTGTTTGCGTGGCTGGTTCAGAAGCTTAAAGGCAGACTGGTACTATCAGATGCTTCTTGGATAACAGCCCATGGGCTGTCATTTCTGTTGGCTTGTGATACTCTGTGCATGTTTTCAAATACCAACTGGAGTTGTTTGCAAATGCCTAGTAAATCCTAAAATAGCCCCAATTTGCTGGATTTTGTGAATAGCATTCAGCTCTCTCCAGTTACAATAGCAGCCTGCCTCCATGCCTCGCCGGAGCTTTGCGGAGGTACAATAGTGAGAGGGGCGACGAGTGTGGCTGGGCGAGCAAATGTTATTATTCCAGCTTGCTGCACAAACAATGGATGCTATTTGTTTTGCTGGCTTCAAGAGCAACTTATTTGTATCATCTCCGGTTCTTTTGCTGAGTTCCCCAATTTTATTTTGTGGCTTTCCACTCTTTGGGGACTCATTGTTCTGGTGAAGCCTGGTCCCTCCTTTTTGTTGGTGCTCCAGGGCTGAAGGGCTGATGCTGGGATGTGAATCACCTCCAGTTGTCTCTCCTTTGCGTGTGGGTGGGGTGTAGGAGATGTCTGTCTGGGAGCATCCCTTCTGCTAACCCGCAGTGGCATGTCCTCAGTTCCCCAGGCTCCCTGGGAAGCCTGGCAGATCAGGGACTGCTGTCCCCTCTCGCCCCAAGCTCCTCTTGCTCTGCTGTTTACATGCCGGAAAGTTTATCTTCTGCAGTTTCTTCCCAGAGTCCAGCAATGCAATGCTGATGAGGAGTGACAGGAAGGTCACAGCACAGGGGAGGAGAGAGTGTGCAACGTGCCCTGAACTTGGCTCTGCCTCCCCAGCCTCACTCTGTCTCTGCCCAGCACAGCTTTGCCAGGGCAGCAGGGACATCCTTACCTGCCCTTGAGGCTGCTTCCCTTTCCTCAGGGGGTCTACTTCACATGAGACAGCCCTTTATGGCTCTTTAAGGTCTGTTATTTATTCATTATTTATGTTTTATTTCTCATTCTGCTTTTGAGTTGACGGGTTCGTGCAGTGATCACGAGCAAGCTACTGGGGACAGATGGGCACCAATAATTCTGGCACCTCTCCCCTGATGAGGGGATTTCCCTGTCCCACCACCCAAATCCTTTTTATAACGACTGCTGCCAAGTGTGGTGTTCCGCAGAGGGAGGTGGGCAGACCTTCACTCCTGGTACTTGCTCTGGAAGAAACAGCATTGCTTGAGGTGAGGAAGGGAAGAAAGGCTGCTTATGTGCTGCCCAAGCCATCAGGCTCAGCAGAGTCAAGAGGCTGCCAAGCTACAAACCCCAATGTATGCATGGGAGATGTAGGTGCATGTGATGTGTCTTGCTCTGGGGGTCAGGTGAAGGTAAGACCCATCGCAAAGCCCTGGGGTCCTCAGGCTTTATTTGATTATTATGGGAAGGGAGCGCTGGGTGCTGTGCTCCCATTCTCCAGCACTGTCTGAAGCCTCAAACCATGAGTGAGATTGGAAAGGGTAAAAACTCATTAGCATCTTAAAAATAAAACAAACACATTGCTGTCTTTTCAGCTTTGTTGGAGGCTGATGGACTGCTGGTCTGCACCAAGCAGTCGCTGCCTGGTGGAGACCCCTCTGAGGCTGGCTGTGGTAATTGCAGGGCATGCCGCTTGGCATTCATATCCAGCTTAGCATCTATATCTAATCTGAAAATAAGTCACTATATATTTCATTAAACCAGCTGATGCTTTTATTTGCTTATTTTAAATGATGTTCTGTTCTATTGAAAACCAATTTGTTTTAGAAAAATGGTCTGATTGTGTTAGCAGCCTGTGCCCTGCATGGCCCACCCTGCCCCATCCCTTCACTCTCAGCAGTGAGGCTGAGGCACCATCCCTCCTCACTGTAGGGAAAAGGACAGGAGGAGGTGACCCCATGAGTGATGTCTGGTCCTAGGACATATATCTGTATGTCCTGGCTGTGCAACAGCCCCATGACCTTGAACAAATCACTTGCAAATAGTTTGGTCCCTCTTTTCCCTGTCTGTAAAGGTGAAATGGAGCAACAGGTTTGGGGGTGCCTGGGTTGCCATGAATACCTGTGGGTAGGTGGGCTGTCAAGATTTGCCTGTAGTTTGGCCAAGATGAGGTGGGTGGGCTGGCTTCACTACATTTCCTGCTGGAAAGCTGCTTGAAGTAATAGCCTGGCCTGCCATGCTCAGCTAAGGTAGGTCTCTGACTGTGACATGGCCTCAGAGCAGCGAATGAAAGCTGTTAACTTTTTGCATATAACCCTACCCCACTCCACTGAATTCTGCAGTTGCAGGAATTGTGTTTTAAAGCTTCATGCTATGGCTGTGAGTGGTAGCTATGCACTTTCCTTCTAATGTGCAAGTTGAGATTCTCAGGTCATCTCGTGGCTGAGGCGTTGTTGCTTTGCAGAGTGAAGTCTCTAGGCCCTGCCCTGGGCAGGGAGAAGGGATGCCGCCAGCTTAGGTGGCCAGGGAGGGGGAACCTCCAACAGCCGCAACCTCGTGCACTGGCTACGTGTGTATCTCTTAACATATGGCAATTAGGAAACTTATTGCGAGCCCACTGTTTGCCGTGACAGATTCCTGAACCCCAGCCAGTGCTTTGCAGGAGGAGCTGTTGTGAAAGAGGAAATAATGGGAATCTCGGGCTTTTTATAGCTCTGCCCATTCTCTCTCGGCTGCCTGTGGGAAGCCTGATGTCCCCAGCACTGTGCGTGATGGGAACTTACTGCGGGGTGGGCAGACAGAGGGGAACCAGCCTCTGGGGATGTGGTAGCACCTGGCTCCAGGGGAAGGTGTTTCTGATGGATGGTGAGCTACAAGGTCAGAGCAAGCTGGTTGCTCACCCATCAAAACCCGTGTGTACTAGGATGCTGTCAGAGGGCACTTCACCATGCTCACAGCTGGCAGCTGCCTGACTACTTGCTGCCTGTAAGGGGAGCAGGTATTTGGGAATTTGTAGGAGCTGGTGGTGATTTTGATGCATCAGCTGTTTAGCAATTTGGCTGGAGGTGCTGCAGGCATGCTGGGTTCTCACACTGAAGTAGAGCACTGCTGGGGCCATGAATCCATTTCCTGAACCACTCAGTTGACCAAGTCTCTAGAATAATCTCAGGCTTGCATCCAAGTGAACAACAGAGGGACTGAAAATATTTATTTTATTACTTTAAGGCTTTAGGACCATTCCAGCTGGCTGTGAACCATACAACCAGGAGAGGAATAGAAATCCTCCTCTTCTGTACCAAACTGAGTTTGTATGTCCCCATTCTCACTGTCTTGTAGTTATTAATTTCATGGATACCCCATTTTCCTTAAAACTAGTCCATTCTTTAACCTTCCACCCCCTGGGTAGGGCTGGGCTGGAAACAGGGCAGCCCAAGGGCAGGAGCCTGGTAAGAAAACACAAACAACGATAGGAATGGGTCAGTGAGCTGGGGCTGGGAAACCAGTGAGCTGGGGCTGGGAAACCAGTGAGCAGCATGGAAACAAGTGTACAGGAAAGAGCAGTGTGGGAGTTTATTTTTTTAAAAGAGAATTTAATTATTTTAACAAGGATTTAATTTGCTACAAAAGCAAAGGCTGGGCAACAAGAAGGGAAGGAATCAGATCTCACACATGGCAGGAAGTGGTTTTGGTGGTTGTTAGCTGCATGGTGCAGTGCTGGCTGTGGAGGTTCTGCGGCTCAGGCCATAAGCATTGTCAGGTTTACAGAGAGGACTGGCGGCTGTCAATCATGGGCATTCACAGATCCAGGTGTGGGAGTGAGGAGGAGCTGTTGCTGGGAGCCAGGAGGTCTCCTGGGGCAGATCTGGAGCTTAGGGCTGCAGAACGTATCTCAGAGCAGACATTCCCTGCCTTTAGGCGGAGCCTCCTGTACTGGGCTTGCGGCTGCTCAACTTCCCTGGGGACATCAATGCTCCCTGCAGTTTTGGGAGAGTCATCCCTGTCTCCTGTTGCACCCAAAGATACTGTGCCATTTGTGACAGGGAAGCAAAAAGCATGGTCAGAGCATGTGGTCATAAAGTCCTTGCCCAGTTCTGTGTCTCCTGCCTCTTTGCATACCTTTTCTGTGCACCTCAAGGTCATTGGGCTGTTGCTTTCCACAGATTGTATTTTCAGTTTCCCCTCTTGCTCTCGTGTTCAGCCAAGTCCAGCTGTTGCACAGCTGCTGTGATTAAAGCATCCAGGCTCTTGCTGTGATGGCAGAATACCTCCACGTGTCACTTTCCTTAATGTGCTCAGCCTTGTTGCCCAGCAAGAACTGGTTGACACTTTGGGTCCACATGGGCACCTGTTAAACATCACTTTGTCCCAAACACATTAGGTAATGAACCCTCCCCAAGGGCATCTTCCTCCTTGCCTGCATCTGGTTGTACCCCTGCGCTCTCTCTTCCCCTTGGAGCAAAACCTCCAGACTGAGAGAGCACACAAGATGTGGTCTGCCCTCAGCTAAAGCACGTTTGCTTGTTGGTATTTCAGAGATGGAAACGACCACAATCCATAGCATTTAAATGAGGAGTGACAGTGTTGGAACGTGCTGACGTGCTGGTTACTGAGGGCCCTTTCAGCATGATGCTGAGATACAGGGATGACAGTTAAAGAGCATCCCTCTTCCCTCCTGACTTTGCATGGTGAGGGCACAGAGAAGCAGGGTTTGCTCAGCAGAAAGGCAAAGGGGAGGAAATCATGGGGGCTGTATTTATTGCTTTTAACTGTCAGTGTGGGATAGAAGACTAGCTGGATTCATAAACTGTGTGTAAACCACCTTGGGGATGGAGAAATCTCAGCTGTGTTTCAGGAGGGAGTTTTTAGTCAAGACCAGAGCTCTGCTGGTGCTGTGTGAAGGGGTGATAAAATATGGCCTGTGCAGCTCTCCTCCATGCTTTCCTGGGGTCCTCAGAGAGCTGCACCCCACTGTACTAGCCTTATAACACTGCACCGGGGTCAGGGGGACACCAGCCCATGCAAAGCCATGAACCTCAATGGGCCCTTCCCTCTGCATCCTCCTGAGGGGATGAGCTCGTGGTTTAAGAAAATGAAATATAAACTGACATTTGTTGTCCTGGTCTCCATGACTCAGTTGTCACTGCATCAGTTACATCTGTCTGAGCCAGCAGCTGGCTTTCATGAGGGGAGGGAATGGCAGCAGTGTTTTGGGATGGAGCTGCTTCCAGATTGCAACATCCCCATTTCTGGGGAAGCCCAGCAGCCCTCTGAATGGTCCCTGAGCACAGCATGGGAGGAGGGTAACAACAGTCCTGGGCTGTCCTATTGCAGCCCACATTGAGGCAACTGCTCCAGAAGCTCCTCAGTGCTTCTCTCTGCAGTTATGATAAAACAAATTGATAGTAACAATAATAATAAATGCCAGCCAAGCCGTGCTGCAACATACAGCATAAATCCGAGTGCCCTTGCTGGGCTGAAACTGCTGGTGTGAAGGTTGGGAGCAAGCCCTTAAAATGCAAGTCATCATTAGTGGTGTGGAAACGGTGAGGTTGTAGCCTCTTACCCTCATTGTCTTTACTTGTATTGTAAACAGAGGGCTGAGCGTTCCCCTCCCCACAGCCAGGGTGATGGAGCTGACTCGAGCAGTTTTGGGGAGCAGTGCACAGCTTCCTGGAGAAGCAGGTAGCGCGTGTCATTCTCTGCATCCCAGCAGCTCATGTTGACGGTACCTATTGACACATTTCCTCCCAGTAGCCTGCAGTCCCTTTGCTCCTCATCACTTTTCTTTGATTTTCTATAAAGGTTTCTCCCTCCCCACACCAGCCTTCATTACTAAATGGGTGGTTTTCTATCCAGTGCTTTATTTTTGTGACTTTAACAGGAACACTGGTGCTCACTTAAGAGTCACCAGTGCTTTTGCAGGGGAATGACTCGGGGTGAAGAGTGGCATCATTTCTTCATTACTTTTTTTTTTTTTTTCTGTATTAGTGAGAGACTGCTGAGGATCGTGCTGGAGAGCAGTGTAGAGAGGGTGCTCTGAGGGCAGCTGTGCAGCCTTTGCCTCCTGTGCTCAGCCGTGTGCGTGCACATGTGGCTGTGCGTGCCACTTGCTGCATGTTCACGCAGCTGAGCTTACTTCTGAAAGGCTCAGCTGCTTAACAGCAGCTGCTCCTGAGGTTGGAGTGTTCTTCATGCAGGAACAAGCCCTGATGCCCTCCTAGAGAAGGTATTTAGTGGCAACCAGTTTTTTTTCCCAAAGCCTTATTTGTGCTACCTGTGCCTGCAGACACCAAGAGAGTGTGCCGCTGTTTTGCCCATTTGTCAGGACACCATTGGAGAGGATTTTGCAGAGGTAGTTCCCCAAGGATTTTGTTAAGTGCTGTTCTTCCCAACAATTTCCTAAATGCTGCTTCTACTTGGAGTAGGGCTTTATTGTGAGCATTAACAGCACAGTGTGTACTGTGGCTCTTTCTTGAGTTAACTACAAGCAGCTGTTCTGGTTTGAAACTCAATTTCCCTCTTTTATGCTGAAGTTGACCGTATTTCTTAGCAAGATCTGCTTTCACAAGGGGAATGGTGTTGGGGAGCACTGCACCGTTCTGCGCCAAGGCTCCACGCAGTCCATCGGTCTCTATGCCACCCAAAGCTGCCATGCTGAGATCATCAGTGGGGCAAGAAAGATGAGTAGCATTGATGAGTGGGTTTGTCAGGGGTTGGGGGGTGTTTGTCTGAGAGCCATACTGAGCCTCACCAGCTTTTCAGCCAGTCACAAAGCACAGTGAGTGCCTCTGACTTGTCCTTGTTGACCTGAGTTGCACCCATCCCATTGATGTACAGGTGGAAGGCTCTGCAGCTGGTGGATTTTCTCCCAGACCCTGGCTGCAGCATGTTACAAGCCTCATCTCTGATTAGTATTGTACTAACTTATTTTTGTTAAAAGTAACAAAAATTGAATCCCAATCTCTGTTCTGCGATGTGAGTAGCATTTAAAGTTGATGATGATTGCAGTTCTTTTAGTCTCTTTTGTTGCACAGGGTGGTTTAGTATGTTTACCCACAGTATTTTTGGCATGTGGGTTTCACAATTTGTTTAGCAATGTCAATACCATCTGGAGCATCATCTATTTAAAGTACATTAGAGAGATGAGGAACAACCTATCATATTTTTCCATAGGGTGCATCAAGATTGGAAATGAGAGTCATTCAGAAAGGTTTAATGGGAAAGAGCTGTTCGTTGCTCTGCACGCTTCTCTCATTGCAAGTGGTTATGGCTCTGGTGCCGTTCCTCCACTGCTTTTCCTGATTGTATTGTGTCACTGTATAATATCTGCCCTGGAAAGCAAACAAAGCTGTCTTAAAGGTAGGATGAAGGGACAGTACCTTTGACTTACTCCCCTGGATTGAGTAGGCTGGCTTGCAGAGGGTGTATTAGAGAGGAGAGGATATCAAACATGGTCTGTGCTAAAAGCTGCTAGGGGGTGGTCTGTCTTCCACTGCTCAGAGACGTTCATGGATGCAGTGTAGAGATTTGATCCCAATTGCTGTGCTTTTGGGATGCTCTGAGCTGGACCTGCTACTGAACAGCCTTGTTGGCAGCTATGGACCTGACAGAGGAAAGGGTGGGTTCCCATGTCACTATTCCATGGACCAAGCCATGGCTTATGGCAAGCTCCAGCTGCTGAAAATTGAAAGCTCTGACCTTACTCTGTTGTAGACCCCCTTGGCTTTGAGTAGCACCATAGTTCAGCCTTCATTCAGAGGTACCTACAGACCTCAAGGGACCATATGGGTTTGGGGTGATACAGCCTATCTTCACCAGCAGCTCTGGGGATGCTGGGAGGGTCTCAGTGATGCTGGCTTCAGAGGTCCTAGAAATCCTCGGAAATCTCTGTCCAACACCAGAGTGGCAGTGTCCTCAGGTGCACGCATATATGGCTCTGCGAGCCTGCAAGTCTGGCTTTCTTCTAGTGCTGGAACTGCCTTTGGCAGGGGTTAGCATCACTGTGCTTTCAATTAGATCACAGTTTATGATCTTCATAACAGCACCAGCAGGACAGGCAACCCTGGCCCTGGCACCAGCTCCCTTGGGAAGGGCAGCTCTGGCAGGGAGGGAGCATGGCCCTCAGCTGGGCTCTGATGGCTGTTTGACATCACTGTCAGTTCAGTGATGGCTGTAATTCCACCCTGTGAACCCTCAGAGGGGTGCTGGGGGAGGCTTGATGCCCACCCACTTTTACTGACAGTGAGTTGTTGATGAGCGTGAACCCTCCTCACTGCATGCTCCCAATTCTCATTAACCGGGGGAGATTTGCAGGGGATGATGAGGCTCCAAAACACAGCTCGTTTCCTGGTGAGGGAAGCAAAGCCTTCTGATGAGCTGGGGACACTGGTGCAAGATCACTCATAGGCTTTCTATCATCAAAAACTGGAGAGGGTTATTTTATTCCAGTGCAGTATTAAATCTGAATGAATCCTAGTTGGAGGGTCCCTTCAGCACACTGGCCCCCTGGACACCAAGTCCTATACCAGCAAGATGTGCTTCCTCTGCTGTCCACATCACCTCTCTGATGCCTGCAGTTCATAAACCACTACACTGCTAAAGGGCACTCTTGTGCTCTGCATCAAGTGAGAGTAATTGAATTTCCCTTTCCCGTCGGTATTTAACATTATTTTCAGGTTGTGTTGTCATTAACAAGAGCCTGGTTGTGGTTTGCATAAGGATATTTATAGACCCCTATGTAGACAAGAAGCATCGTCTCCCTGCATCATCCGTCCAGCTTGGACGAATAAATTTCACATTGTTACTTTGAACTGGGTCACCAGAAACTTCAGAAAAATATTCCTCTGATCATTTTGATACAGGTTACTTAACAAGGGAGATAAACTAGTATTTCAACACAATCATAGGGAGAAATGGATTTGCAGAGCCCGAGGCAGTGTCGGCACGGTGGAAGCTGTTCTGATACACGCTCTTCAAAGCTTCCTACGTTTTGCCAGCCTTAGCATTTTTAATCATTTTTCTGGCTGGCATTCATCTGGTAACAGTATCAAAGCACTTCTGCAAATGGGTGAGTGTTTTACCACAGCCATTAGTACGATCCTGCGCTTGTCAAACTCTTCCCCTTCAGGAGGCTGCAAGGAAAAATCCTTGTTGTTTGAAACTATGGGGATTTTTGCTTTCTTGTAGAAGACAGGCTGTAATTAGTTCTTGCTGCTGGATCTGGGGATGTCAGTTTGTTTATTACAGGAGCTTGGGTTAAACCTCATGGCTACTGCCCAAGGTACCTAGCAAGGTGGGTGGGATAAGGCACCAGTGGCTCACGGGAAACCTCCTGGCTCCTTCTGCAGCTAAAGGAAAGTTGACATCCCTGAAATGGGGAAAAGTGTTAGGTCCTGCATGTGCCCACAGAAACACTCTCCTGCATTACTGTAAGCAGAGAAATACCTCCCCTCAGGTGGCCAATTGAAATTGAGATCCAGGTAATAATTAAAATAATTGTGTTGAGCTTAAACAGAACGATGACCCACTGAAATCTTGGCATGCAGGCTGCATGTTCATCACCCCACAGCCTGAGGTCTTCCTCACTCATTTTAGCTCTGGCAGAGTGTGGCATATGCATGCAACTGGAGCTCAAACACTTACTGGAGCAGGGGGACCAGGAGCCTGTGGTGCTGCAGACAGGGTGCGTCTGTCAGTCTGGCTCTGCTGCTGGTGAAGGACATCTGTCCACCAGCCTCATCCGCTCCCATCCTGTGGCTAAAAAAGTGATAGAAATCATACTGTGATAGAACCTCTCCAAAAACACTTGTTACACTCTTGCCATGTTTGGTTTTATTTTGGTTTGGGTTTTTAGTGGTTTACAGAGATATTCAGATGAAACCATCCAAATCCAAAATTTCAGACTTTTTTTTACAGCTTAAAAAGAAAACAATGACAAAATTTCAAAGTATAGCTGTAAAGATGTGATGAGGTATCAAATGCAAAGCTCCAACTGAAATGAAGTATGCAGGTGCAGATCTTGCAGTGTAGAAGCCACAGGAGCACTGTTGTTTTTCCCTCTGGGACTGAGGGGGAGCAGTGTCCCAGGGGATTAGACAAGTCACACAGCTCACCCAGGGGGATAAGAGTAAAACAAAGAGTTAAATCCTGGACTTCCCAGTCCCATCATTTCAATTAAGAGAACAGTCCTGCTGGGATTTGGTATTTGGCAACGGGCAGACCTGGTGAAGATGCATTTATTTTTAGGAGGCTGCTTTACTCCATGGGTTAATTTAAGACCCAGCGATGCTATCTAGGTTTGGGGCCTTTTGCCTGGGATGGGACAATAAATCACAGTTAACTTTAGATTAATCATTTCTGTACATCTTTGTGTGAAGATGGCACAGGTTTCCCCACTGGGTTTTTTGTAAGTCATACTGACTGTGTAAAGAGAGTATTTTCCTATCAAGGAAGCTAAATGGTTCATCTGTGCTCCTGGCTATCCTAATATGTTTGAGAAGTCTTTAAAAAACCCAAGAGAAATAATTCCAGATTATTGAAAGCAATTTGTCTTGTAGAAGATGAATATACCTGCATTTAACCATGTCTCTGTATTTTTGGGGCTCTGATTTCTTGGGATATAATAGTAAGATCTTGTACTGCTCCTGCCTGCTTGGAGCTCCCTGCCCACTGTGGTGGCTTTTCTTGCTGCCAGCCATGCTGAAGGGTGAGCGTATGAGGAGGAATTAGTGCCTGTTTGTGAAATGTGTCTGGCCCTGCCCTGAGAAGAGAAGATTAGTTCAATCTCATGGGCAGCCATGTGCTGACTTGCTGATGGGATGCACCCAGTATTGGACCACTAGGTCACTAGGAAGTGAGAAAGCCCAAGCCCATTGTGCTGTGCTGGCATGGGAGGTGTGTGCACCACCATCATTCCTCTGAGAGCACATTGAGCTGCATGATTTCTGGTGCCAGCTCTGACCTAGCCACTTCCTCCCAGGCGGCAGGGCCACTGTCATTAGTCCCTCTGTCCCTCTAGAGGAGAATTTATCCTCTTTTCCCACAGACACAAACAAGATGGTAGCCATCACTGTGGTCTGGGACCGGCCTCACTTGCCTGGCCCTAGCCTCCCTGGGGTATGGCATGGAGCCATTCATTTGGTCCTGTGAGGAGCTGTTGAATTTACCAGGAGAAGCTTGTTCCCTCAGTAGTGAGCTGGTGTGCAGGCTGTAAACTGCAGGCTGCTGTGCAGAGAGACCTGGGTGAGGTGGTCTCATGGCAGAGCCAGCCCTGTTCTCTGTGCTTGCCAAAGGGTGGGGGGCTTGTCTCTCTGATTTGTGCTGTACAAGTAAGTGCAGATGGTTTTGTTTAAAACATGTTGCAATGGGTGTTTCTGTGGTGCCAATCAAGCAATGACATTTTCCCAGGGTGAAGCTTGCTGAGACAGCACTTGCGAGCAGCAGCCTCACACAGGAGGGTTATTTCTGCCCAGTTTTAAGCAGCTACCAGGAATTAGTCTTTTATATCCAGGACAGTACAGTGTGAGCAGCAAAAGTAAAACTTCAAGCTACAGGCAAATAATTAGGTTTCATGCCTGGAGACCCACAGCAGATAGAATGGAATCAGCTGGTCCAAGGTTCATCATCTTGGTCCAGATTCCCCTGTCCTCTCAGTGGCTGTGGCTCAAGAGAGAGGCTGAGTGGAGCCATACACAACTTCTCAGCAGGGCTGTGCCCTCACAGGCTTACCCAGATCACAGCTCAGCATCTGTGGCAAGCTGGGAGCTTGCAGTTTGGGGAACACCAACGACTGACAAAGGGTCTGAGATGTTCCTCCAGGGAGGTTCCCTCTTTAAAATAAATTTAGGAACATGCTTGGAGAGTTAATATTTACTGTCTTAAGAAAAAAAAAAAAAAGACAAAAAAAAAACCTAAAGAGGGCTGGCTGATTCTCCCCAGCAGACTTTAATGAAGGCTCCTACAGAGTGTGGCTTAATCGCTGTGAAATTATCGCTTCATCTGTGTGATATATTTCTGTGTCTGTATCGGATCCCTCTGAGTGGTTCGGCTGTCATGTCAGCTCCGCCACGGTTCTGGAAGTGACTCGTCCGGCCCCCTCCCTTCTCCCCCCTCGTGCTTAAGATAACATGGAGGGAATTTTTCAACAGACATCAGATGATAATCCATGAAGATGGATTTGCATTAGTCTAACAAAGGCTGAGGCGTTGACAAATGAAGACCTTGCCTACGCGAGGACTTCCTGCACTGGTGGTAGAGCGCATGTGCATGTGGGGATGCTCTGGCCCGGGAAGTGGAGTGTACTGGCAGAGATTAGGAAGGGCTGCCCACATCCTGCTGCAGCGCAAGGGGTTGCCCTCCTGTACTGCCAGCAAGCAGGACTTTGGTCTCAAGCTCTTGGCTGTTTCCATGATATTTGGCATGGGAACACAGCATACAAATCTTACAGGGTGACAGTGTGGGCTGGAAACGGGATAGAGTTACTGCTCTGTGTCTGAACTACTTTGCTGTAGTCGCTGTAGTGTTATTTTTTAATTCTTCTTGGCTGTGTGCAGTTATTCATCTCCTGTTTGGAGTAATCCTATTTGTGTTGCAATAACAATAGAATTACTGCAGTGAGCATCAAAGCCCGTGTAGGTCATAAGCATTTTGTTTCATAATCTCAACGTGGTGATGATGATGACCTTTTGCTGACTGTGTTTCTGTGTACCTGTATCTCGTTCTTATTAAATATCCTTGCATTGAAATCTCTTGCTAATCTAATCTCCCCATGTGGCTGCTATATAATTATCTCATTTTGTCAAATATTGCATCTGTCATTCTCCCCCCTCACTTTTGGAGCAGAGGGAGGGTGAGGGAGAGAGGGGAGAGAAGCTGCTGGAGGAGGCAGCAGTTATCCCACTTAAGTGACAATTTGTACAGTATCAGTTTGTAACTGCTGCTATATGTGCCACCTCCAAAGGACCACGTTCCCATCACTGTGAAAGGTGGCCTCAAGCAGGAAACACGTGCTGGTCTTTTTTGCTCATCTAGGGATTTTTAATAGATTTTCACCTTGCTGGTTTTGTTCTCGCTGTGGTTACTGCCTATTTAAACTCTGATGCTGCTTCCTTATATGGCTCTACAGCGAGGATGGAGGGCAGAGTTGTTCCACACTGACCTTCTCTGGCGCAGGTCTGGGTGCCAGCCAGAGCTGCCTTCACTCCCTAAACCCAGGAGAGGGATTGTTCCTGCCTGAAATGCCTTTCAAACTTCTTCAACTTCACAAGAGCATCTCTTGTGCTGGAAGAAGCCAAGAAGCTCCTGTGCTGCTTTCAGTTGAAATGACAGTGGCTACTGACCCTTCATTGCAGGAGATGGGCAGCAGCAGCTGCCTGGGACCCAGAGCCCCTCTCTGGGTGGTTGTCTCTGCAAGGTGGCACAGGGCCATTCCAGGGAGAGCCACCTGCTAGTAAAAAACCTAAAATAAAAAAGTGAGCATAAAGACATTGTTGTCTTTAGTAATTACACAAAGCTTTTGGGAACAAAGAGCCACAGGACTCTGTTTTTGTAAACCATCCCCAGGGAAGGACCAGAGCGCATCTGCTCTGGCATGTCCTTTCTATAAATAGCAAGTTTAATTAATCATTCTGTTTTCTTTTCTTAAACTATTTAAATTCTTTTTTCCCCTCAAGGGATAATGCATTGCTGCCTTTTAAATAAGTACTGCAGTTGTAACTCCTGGCATACTTCTGTCTGGGAGCACATCTGTCTTCTGGCTTGGAGCACATCTGTCTGCCTCCTAACCCATCACTTCCATGTGCTGGTTCAGTGGGAAAAATCTGTATTTGAGAAAGGAATCACGTGGATACTTCCAGGCTGCAGAGTGTGTCAGATGCAGAGCCCTTTATCTTCTAAAACCCCTTATCTTTTAATTCTGAGACATTTTTGTCTGACAGTTCATAACTTAAAAATGTTTCTTAGGTGAGTTTTTGCTCCTGTTTTATATGTATTTCATGTAAAGACTTTCCAAGAATTTGAGTTCTGTGAAGAATTACACAAAATGAGAAGCTCTGTCTTTATGTTCTGATGGGACACACTTGGTATTCTGTAAACTGTGACACTTCAGTCAGTGACTGTCCACTTTAAAAATACTGAGCTCTATGTAGACAGTTGTGAAATTTTTTCTGTAGCCCAACTGTTGCCCTGAAAACATATCAGATGTGTTGACTTGTCACACTCAGCTCTGAACTTCAGTGAAGTTCATGTTCTGACCCTGACTTCATGCTGCATTCTGGTGGCTAAGGGCAATTTTGATGTAGTAGTGATCTCTCTGATGTAATAATACCTTGACTGCTAGCAGAGTACATCAGCACCAGACTTCATAGGTGTGAGTGATGTGTGTCTGACGTGGGCTTATAGAGAGGGGTCTTTATAGCATGCCTTGATCATCTTTGCAGCAATAGACAGCTGGGGCTTTGCCAGAGCAGTGGCCAGAAAGAAGGTGAGATGCTTCAAGTGCCAGGTTTGCATTGCTATGCTGCTGAGACCTGGGTCTCCTCCATTGCAGAGGGGAGACCTAGGGCTGGACCCCTTAGGGATGTGTCACCTGGCACTGTGTGGACCACCACCTCTTCCCTGGGGGGTTGTGGGTAATGGTTATTGCTCCAGGCACGCAAGGGTGAGTCTTGCCACCCACAACTGGTAGCCCCTCTGCTTCTCTAGACGTGCCCTTTCCAGTGCCTGTGCAGTTGTGTTGTTGCTGGCTTTGTTTGTTGCTGGCTTTCTCACTCTGCTTGCTGTTTCTGCTGTTTCTGTCTGGTCATAGATGGTTTCCACCACGACCTTCTTTTACTGTGGCTTGTCTTCAGGCACTGACTGTTTGTCCGTGACCCATTTCACCTGCCTGACCTGCCTGTGTCTGATGTTTTTCCCACCCTTCCTATGCTTCTCCCAGGTCCCCAAGCCATCATCCTGAGTCACTCCTCTGTCAGGCTGCTGCAGAGGTGTTTTTCTCTCTTCTGTCTTTGCAAACTGACTCCTCTGGTTCAAAATACTCCCCTACCAAGGCCTTCTGCTATTTGCCTTCAGCTTTCTGCCTGCTCCCTCTGTTCTCCCTGAAGTGCATTTCTCCATCTTGTCTCCTATGCCTGCAACAGACCCCAAAACTACAGGCAGAGCTCCTCAGTGTCCTCCCACTGACAGGGCCTCTTCAGCTGTGCTCTTTGCCTGTATGACATGCCAGGAGCAAAATCCATTTCCCGTAGGCAGCTCTTTGCACCTCTGTGAGATTTCAGGGAAAGTATAGCTGTGTATATATTGATAAGACACACAGAGCAGAGAAGACAATTGAATTGCCATGAGTGGAGCATGCATCAGTGTCCCTGACAATCCGGTAATTAGCTGGCATAGAAGAGCGAGCAGTGAAATGAGCCCAGCAGCTTGTTTGCAGGCATTGGGGGCTGATTCCCACAGAGTACCTGCTTACTGCTCTGACATCTGGGTCTGCCATGAGACCTGATGGCTGCTTTTGTTTGAAGTCACTGTCACCCTGGAGATCATGAATGACGAGCAAATGTGCAAGCAGTAAATCCTCGTGGAGGCACCAGTGGTCCCTACCTGCTGCAGAACAGGGATGGGATGGGGGGTGTTTCTGCTTTGTTGTTGTCTTGCCCCTCTTGCTCTAGGCAGGGGTTGTTTGCAGGACTGGGGGGCTCATGCTTCAGACATTGTGGCAGCACCCCCAAACCCTAGTTATTGGAGGCTCCAGATCTCTCTCCCTTCCCTTCCATTGGAAACTTTCTGTGTTGCTGGTAAGGCCTGTCTGTGATGGAGACATCTTTGCCTTGGACTGGGGTTGGGGACATGAAGGAAGCAATGTCCCCATCCACTGTGCAGGCCAATTGCAGACAGACATGTCAGCAGACACATGTGCAGGCAGGTCATGGCAAGGAGGGGTTTGCACAGCATTTGTAAGCAAAAGTCTGTTGGGGCAGGTGGATACTCTGAGTGAAATACTCCTGCTTGGGTTGTTGAGAGCTTCGTGCTACAGTCCCTCAGCCCAGGCTTTTGAAGAATTAACCTGCTTTGGAATAAGGGGGAAGATGGATAATTTGGGTAAATGAGAGATTAAAAAGTATGGACTAAGTTTTCTTGGTGCTGTTGAACTCCCTGGAGGATCAGTGCTGTTTAGCATCTTCATCTGTAGTCTAGGAAAGGAGGCTGAGAACACCATTTCAAAGGTACCTGGTGTTCCTGGTTTGTCCTAGGTGGTGAGAGTCAAGTGCAAAGAGTTGCAAAGAACATCAGTTAGTAAGTGGCTGCTGGATAAAGCAGCAGATGAAATCCAGTGTTGTTGAAGGCCAAGTGACGCATGCAAGGAGAAATGATCCTCACATCCATAAGCACTGCCAGCCTCTGACCTGGCTGTTGCTACCAAGGAGCTGTATCTTGGAGTTAGGATAAACACTTCTATGAAAATATTGACTCAGCACTCTCTATGGTCAAAAAAGCAGATTGAATGCAATTAATTTTTAGGAAACAAAGAGAAAAGGAAACCCATAACACAGTTATGGACTGGTGCATGCATCTACCATGTGTCTGCTTGGGAAATAAGTAGTGTGTGCAGCTCTGATTCGCTGCTGCAAAGGGAGATGGGACCCAGAGCAGGGTGACATCCCTGTGAAGTTTGGCAATGTAAGTGATGCTTGAAACCTGCGAGGGGTGGCCAGGGGAGCTCACCCAGGGCTGTGCAGGCAGTGGTGGGCACTTCGAGGTCAGTAGTAAATTAATTCTCTTTGTTTCTGCTAATCAGCTGCTGGGGCATCAAATTAAATTAATAGATGACAGGAGCAGAGCAAGCATATGACAGCTCTATGGCAGGAGGAAGGAGGACAGTGGAACTGGCTGCCAGATGAGTCTAGAAGGCTTCCAGAAGTAATTAGACAAATTTGTAAGAGGAAAATATCATCGAAAGTGTTCCTGGTGCTGCCAGTGATGAGCTAAATCTTTGCACCCCAGGATGCTGGAGGTCAAGAGAATGCATCAGTGAGTGCTCGTGTGACCATATGACTCTCTCTGGGCATCTCCAGTGTCTGTCCTTTGGGAGATGGTACCGGACTGGTTGTAAAAACTGGTTCATCTCTTCTCTGTGTGGCCTCACTCTACTGTGTTGGGTGTGCCTGTACGACATGGCACAAATGGACCAGCGTGTTAGTAGCCTGCAGCATAGAGGAGCCAAGCACTGGAGAGCTGAATGCGGCCAACATGGGGCTGGGACAGTAGCATGGTGTCCTGCTAGTATGGCTGTGAGTTCTGCTGAGGTGAGGATGGCTGATGGCCCTAAGATCCTGGTACTGGATGAATATGAGGGTTACAGGCATAGGAGGGTGAGGGTGGGGAAGGAGTTGAGCTCCCAGGGGCTATCTCTGGGCAGGAGGCATCACTTGAGGAGCTGTAGGTGGAAATTGGTGTTTTGCATGTCACTAGCACCCCTGTAAGGCAGGAAAGCATAGGCTGCATCTTAGGGCAAAAATGTGTTGCTGTTTTCCTGGTGTTGTGAAGGTGTGTTGGGCTGTTACCTTCACGTGAAGGAGCTGGATAGTCACTGAAAGAGGTGGGGAATGAGAAATACCATGTTAGCATCTTCTGTTGGGGGCCACTGGTGTTCTTTGACCCTAACACTCTGCTTGGTGCTCGACCAGCCTGTCACTGCTGCTGTAGTACTGCTGCCATTCCAGGGAGCACAGGAATAGCAAAGCTGTGCAGGGAGAGGGAAAGCAAATAAACAAGGAGTGCAACTTAAAATCTCTCCAAGTGTGCAGTGTTTTGTGACTAATGCTAACGTAATTGCCATCATGCTTTTAATATAATGCTTTTATCTCCCAGATAGACTACTTCTTCTGGTCATTAATCTCCAGAGTTTCTAAGCAAGTGAGCATTGTAGAGATGCAACCTTTATGCCCAAGCATGGTCAGAGGTGTGCAGATCCTAGAGCAAACCTGAGGCTGGGGCTGCAGGTTACCCATGGGAATGAGTAACAGCTTCGCTCTGAACCCTCAGAAGTCCTGGGGCTGGACAAAGCTATGTGTGGTTTTTTGAACACCTCCAGGGATGCTGACTCCACCACCTCCCTGGGCAGTCTGTTCCAGTGCTTAACTACTCTTTCAGTAAAGAAATTCTTCCTGCTGAATAACTTATCTGAACTTCTGGTGCAACTTGTGGCCAATTCCTCTTGTCCTCTTGTTAGTTACTAGGGAGAAGAGGCCAACACTGTCCTCACTATAACCTTTCAGGTAGCTGTAGAGAGCAATAAAGTCTCTTCTCGGCCTCTTCTTCAAGCTAAACAATCCTAGCTCCCTCAGCCTGGGAGCCATTCCTGCCTCGAGCCCCTGCCTTGTACTTACTGAGCTGGAGAGCAACCACTCAGATGGACCCAGTGGTGTCTGGTTTTGAGATGATGCTGGTCTCATGCAGGATTGTTTGCCGGGGTTTTTGCCTTTGGTTATTCTGTTTGGCCTTTCTGGCCTGAGCTGTCTCAGATCGGTGGAGGTGTGGCTGCGCTCAACCTGCTCCTGCTGTGGGTGGAGGACGTGCTTGTAGAAATCTCCTCCTGGAAGCTCAGTCCAGATGACACTCTCTTAGGGTTGGTGTTACTGGAGGCTCCCAGCCCCACGGAACAGGTGCTCTGGTGGTGGCAGAGCCAAAGGAGGACAGTTGAGGAAATCCAGAGTAATTTCCAGGAATAATCTCGCTGCTTCATTTGTTGACTGCAAAGGTCTCAAAATGTCACCTGGCCAGATTGAGGTTGAGCTTCACTGCAGTTTTGAGGCTGCTCAGGAGAAGCAGCCCTTCAAAACCTGCAACCTTGCCCCAGGGCGTGTTGAACTTGACAGTAACACGGGATGCCAGCTGCACTGGATCCTGCAGTGCAGAGGTGCTCTTGAGGCTGCTGTGAGTCAGAAAGAGGCTTTCGCTGCCAGGTCTGTCCTACCTGCTGAGCCTACAATGATCCTCAAGCCACACTGGGAACCAGGGCATCATATCCCTGCCTGCTGCCTGCAGGCATGGCAGCTGTGGGGGATGAGGGAGAATGGCTTGCAGAAGGGGCTGTGGATGGGAGGTGGGAGCCACTGGGCACACAGGGTATGAGGAGGACAACTCAGTTATGTGCCCTCTCACATTTGTTCACCTCTCATGCTCCCTTGAATTCTGCATTTCAAGGGAGTAAAATGAGCCAAACATAAGTGCTTGCCCCCTCCCACCTTTCCCTGCTCCCCTGTTGCCTGTGTGAATGAGAAGTCTCGGGTGGTTTTCACCTCCAGGTAAAACCTCATCTCACAGTTTTTCCCAGTATGTCTACAGCCAGCTGTGGCTTGGCACTGGGAGAGTGCCAGACCCAGTGGATGCTTCTGCTGGAGGGCAGCAATACCCTGCTGAGTATTTCAGACTTTTCTGGCCTCGCTGGCTTATGACTTTTCCCCTCCCTCTGCTCTGGAGAGTCAAAAAGGATTCCCTTTCTTGCATCCTTTCTAAACCAGACGTCCCTGTGGGTCACAGGAACAGACCTCCCTGCGGGTCACAGGAAGGGAGAGGGATGCAGAATGATCCAGCAAACTTGCTCTGTCTGTTTCCATCCCCAGTGCTGCATAGCTGCAGGGTCAGGCCAGGCTGTGCTGCCCACTGCTGTCCTGGGGCTGGCAGGCACTGAAGGCAGCTCTCGTCCCTTGATGAAGTGCTTCCGACCATGCAGTCAGAACAATTTTGACATTTTGCAGGAGGAGAGCAATCTTACCTGGCATTGTGCATGGTTGGCGAAACTGTTGCTGACAACGTGAATAAAGGCAGACAGCTCTCAATCAGCTTCTCTTTGCTATTTATTTCTAATTTGGACATACTGCCAGCAAACCATCTCTCGGATCAGTTTGGAGGATTCTGTACATGACTGTGATATTATGTTTGAGCTATAATATTTGTGGCTTTTGGCATACTGTGGAATAGGAAGGTGAGATGCCTCCTTAGCCTGCAGAATCCCGCAGTGATTAGTGCCAGCGTTGCCCTTTGCTTTGTGGGTTTTAGCAGCTCTTTATTCCCTGTGCTGTGAATACAGCCCATGCCCGGGATAGTGCAGGTCCTTGGGGCTGTGGCAGCAGTGGGGATTTCAGGCACTTTGGAATGCGCTGCAAGGGTTGATGTGAGTGGGTGGGAAGTGGATCCTGGTCAGCAATTTTGAAGAGGAGCAGCTTTTCCAAATCGTAACAGATGTTGCAGAGAGACTAGGTCTTTGCTTTGTCTCAGTCTATTGGGTGGAGCAGTCAAATATAACAACGTTTATAAGGCAAATGGCATTGATCAAGAGAGGTGATTCTGCCCCTCTACTCTGCCCGGTGAGACCTCACCTGGAGTACTATGTCCAGTTCTGGAGCCCCTAGCACAAGAAGAATGTAGACATACTGGAGCATGTCCGGATGAGGGCCACCAAGACAATCAGGGGAATGGAGCATCTCTGCTATGAAGACAGGCTGAGGGAGTTGGGGCTGCTCAGTCTGGAGAAAAGAAGGCTCTGGAGGGACCTTAAAGTGACCTTCCAGTACCTAAAGGGGGCCTACGTGAAGGTGGGCGAAGGTCAATTCAAAAGGGTTTGTAGTGACAGGACAAGGAGCAATGGTTTAAGATGGGAAAGGATAGATTTAGACTGGATAATAGAAAAAGTCTCTTCACCAGGAGGCCGATAGATCACTGGAATGGGCTACCCAGAGAGGTGGTGGAGACCCCATCCCTGGAGTCATTCAAGGTCAGGCTTGATGGGGCTCTGAGCTACCTGCCCTAGGTAGGGATGTTCCTACTTGTGTAGGGAGGTTGGACCAGATGTCCCTTCCAGCCTAAAACATTCTATGATTCTACAATTTTATGATTCTGTTTTCAGTAAGCACCACCATGTTATAGTAACTCCCCCAGAATGTGGCCTTTTATATTGATGCTCTGAATTAACTCAGATGAAATGGGATGGTTGCCCAGCTCCATGTATGTCTCTGGGATAATCCCCTCCATTGCCTGTTCAAGCAGACAACTCCCAAGTCACTGTCAGGAAGAAGGTTTGGTTTTGGAGCAGGTAGGAGCTCATTCCCCCACCACAATTTCTACACCATGTGTTGAAGTGCCCTGTAGGAGGCACAGTCAGGATTTGAGTGGTTGTGAGCCCTTCCCATCCAGCACATCCCCGGACAGACCCTGTGAGCCCACTGGTGCTCAGGCAAGCTGCCACCTTCATCCTTAGACAGAATGAGGGGAAAGGGCAGGGACTGTCCTGGGGCTCCAGTGCCAATCCCTGCTGGAGCAGCACCTGCAGAGATGCCTTAGATCTACTAGATTCCCATACATGAGTTTTGGCTTCTCCACCTATAAAATAAGGGTGCCTGCCTGGTTTCTCCGGTGCTACATTAAGCAGCTTGTCCCATGTGGTCCTTGCTGCTGGGCTTGGAAGAGCAGGAAACCATCACCTTCCTTAGGAAGAAATTCTTCACTCTGAGGGTGATGAGACACTGGAACAGGTTGCCCAGAGAAGCTGTGGATGCCCCATCCCTGGAAGTGTTCAAGGCCAGGCTGTATGGGGCTTAGTGCAACCTGCTGTAGTGGAAGGTGTTCCTGCCCAAGGCAGGGGGGTTGGACTAGATGGTCTTGAAGGTCCCTTCCAACCCAAACTGTTCTATGATTCTGTGATTCCTCTGGGCTTTGGCAGTGGTTTTGGTGCAAAGGGGCTGGGCATCTATGGCTGCCCCATATCAACAACCAGCCCCCCATATCGACAGCCTGGCCCCCTGCAGCTGCTCCCTCTGGCTTGTTCCTCTCCTGGAGCTGCAACAAGTGTGTGCTCCAAGGGGGTGATTGCACTGAGTATTTTACTACTTCTCCAGTGTACAGTGCCATATGGGAGTGTAGAATCAGTCAATTATGGCTTCTTTTCATATCTAAATAAAATGATTTGTTAATTTGAGTGAGTGATCACTGCATGGACAGGATGCTTTTCTTGCAATGGTGAACAGCTTGCATGCTCGCAGAGATGGATGGTGAGCCGGTGCCACTGGATACTTTTCTGGGGTTGTTTTCAATTTAGCTGTGAATTGAATGAGAAGAAAAACGTTTCTCTTGGCAACTTGATAGACGCTAGCTCTTCTGACAGATGTTGGAGTTTATTATCCCACTGGGACAATGTTTTGTAGTTCAGAATTGATAATTGCTTTGAAGGCTTAGTGCTGTGGGAGGAGCAGGATGAGGCTGTCAGCAGGTAGCGGATGCTGGACCTGGCATGTTGGACATGTTGCCTTCCTACTAATGTCTTCTGACCATGGCTGCCAGCCTGGCCTCGGCACTGCATCCTGACAGGCTCCTACCAGGTTGGCCAGCAGGGTGTTACTGGCTTCTGTCTCTGGAGAGGGGTGTTTGGGATGGGAGTCCCCCCATGCCAGCACCCATCCCTGCCCTGCTCTCCCCAATTCCTGGGTGGCGCTGGCAGGATTGGCAAGCACATGGGTGTATGTGCAAGACCAGTTGGGTGATCCCAGTATGTGGGGCATTTAGCCTGTGGGACAAAGTCTGGCAGCTGTTATAAAAGGTGCCTGGCAATGTTTCCTCTTGTGCAGGTTTGAGCTCCCTGGCCCTCAAAACAGACTTATGATCCCCAACCACCTCATCTGTGTCATGATACATTGGGGATGTCTCGGGACTGTCTGGTGCTGTTGCCTGTGGGTGCCCTCCTTGCTGTGATCTGGGTGCTGGCAGCAGGCTTGCAGTGCCATGGGGCTGTGTCACGAGCTGGAGCAGTAGTGCCAACTGCAGCCTGTCTGTCCAGCCCTGGGGCTGGTTTTGCTCCTGCGCAGCTGCCCATTGTGCTACTCTGGTAGCCAGCCACCTTCCCCCTGCCTAATGTGCCCTGCTTACTCTGCATCAAACAGCTTGGTAGGTGCATGTGCTGTTGATGTGGCTGAGGTGCTTCGGGTCATGGCAAACACCACACAAAGGTCTGGGAGAGTGCTGCTCCTCTTCTGTCCTCTCCACATGCTCTATCTGGCTCCGGGAGGAGGGTTTGAGATGCACAAAAGCAGTTAACAGGAGTCGTGAGCCAGTTAACAGAAATTATTTGCAAGCCTGTCCTCCCGAAGCAGAGTGGCGTGGCAGCCGGAGGTGAGTGCTTGCCTCTGTAAACAGCGTTGGCAAACATCAGCATGGTTGGCTCTGGGCAGGAATGCTCCATCACCCACGTCTCTCCACTGGCGTCAGCGTGTTTGCTCTGCTAGCCAGGCCCCAAAGGCACCACTGGAGTTGCTTGGGGCTGGTTTAGATGAGGATTTTAGATTGAAAGCTGCGCAAGCAGCTCTGATAGCAGCAGCAACACCTTGTTGGAACGCCTTCTCCTGGCAGAGACGTCACTGGGTTGTACTCCTCCCTCTATCAGAGCTGTCTCCTTGCCCTTCATGTGGAGGGTACAGAGCGCTCGTAGGATCTTCAGCTTCACTGTCAGCAACGCCTGGCATGTCCCAGCATGGGGAAACCAAGGCCTGGTGCTGCACAGCCACTGCTGGGGTGGAAGCTGTGCTCAGGGGTCCTGTGGGTCAGTGTGAGCAGCAGCAGGGATTGCAGCTGGGAAGCACAGGCATTTTCAGAGCCTTGCTCACCTGCCCACTCCTGGAGCCTTTCTGAGGACCAGCCCCCTTCTCTGCAACTGCCCTGACACCCCTTACCTCCCTCTGTGCCACACAGTAAGAGCCTGGCAGCCCGTGTGTCCTTCCTGTGCCCTTGGAGAAGGAGAAGCCTTTAGCAGAGCAAGGGCAGGGCAAGGCAGCCACAGCCAGCTTGGTGTTGCTCTGCAGTGGCACTCACTGCACTGCTGGTGGGATTTGCGTCCCTGCAGAGAGCAAGGAGTGGTGGAGACTGCTGAGGTGCCAGGAGGGCAGAAGGCTGCACTGTGCCTGAGCTGGGGAGAAGGGGCAGCATTGAGTGCTCCCCCCTGCTCTAGTCCCAGATGGTGTTTCTCCATGAGTGTATGATGTGGGCTGTGCTCCCCTGATCCTGCTTCTCAACTGGAGCTTCATCACTTCCCCATCCACATCCTGGAGCTTCAGTGAAAGTGCCTGCAGAGAGTTGGGCTGAATCCATCCTTCAGACCATGCTTTGCCTTCTTACAGGGACTTTTTTCCTTGTCCCCTTGACTCCCCTTCTGGTATTTTTTCATTTTTTTAACCCTAAACACAATGCAGTGCCTGTTCTGTCTGTGGGATTTACGGGTCAAGTGGGACCTGGTTATGATCTCTTAATTTTGCCTTTAACTTACTGTCTGGGCTCAGGCAAATAACTTACTTGTCTGTGCTTGGTGTCCCCAAGGATTAAGCAAAGCTGATAGTGACAGATAGAAAAAGCCTGGAGTTCCCTTGTGGTGCATGACATCATCATCACCAGGGGCTCAGCTCTCTGGTGGATCACCACTGTGGCTGTGCATGGGAAGAATGAGGGCTTCAATCCCCAGGAGGACCTGGCACCTCCACAGTCGCTGTTCCAGTGTCCTTGCTTCCAACCCAGCCTCAACATCAAGAGCAGAACATGGGATGTAGAGATGTTTGAGATTTGAAGGTCAGTTGTGTTCAAAGCCAGAGGTCTGCGTGTCCTCCTGTTTGTGGCTAATAACAGCAGGGATTAGTCAGGGCCAGGCTAAAGTCCCTCCTTGTGTTGTTAACGATGAGAATTAAACCATCTCTGACTCTGAAACCAAACCCCAGACCCCAAGTGCTCTCTAGCTTCAGGGAAGCCGGGATCTGAAACTTGGCTCCAAGCCTCCACTGTGTGTATAATTAAGGCTGAAATAATCAAAATGAGGGGCATTCCTGCTTCTGCCCAGCACTGTTTGTGCTTGGCCTTTGCTGGGCTGGATCCTATCTGGGTGCTCCATGCTGCCTGCTGGAGTTGGGCACACTTGTATCTGAGCCTCTGCACAGGAAGGGGCTGAAACACATTGTGGTTTTAAGTGAAATTGAGAAGAAATGCAAGCCTGTATGTGTTCTAGTCTATATAAGGTTTTGTGTAAGATTCTTTGCAAAAGGGAAAAAAAAAAAAAAAAAGGCATCCTAAAAATGGAGCCTAAACAAGCTGACAGAGCTTGAAATAAATTTGTCTCTCTGCTAGTCTCCTCCCAACCCTGTCCCAGTCCGTCCACTATTGCTGCTCCATGGGGTACTGGTACCCAGCCCTGCCATGTGCAGGAGATGTCCTCACCACAGGCACAGGTGCCTCAGGTTGGGCTGCTTGTCCCAGTGTGTGCTATGAGTCTGTGCCCTCTGTCCATTTGCAGCAGAGGGAAGTTTTGCCTGTTTGCCTTATATGCTACTGTGGGGCTGTACAGGAGGCTGTACAGGGGGCAGGACCTGGCAGGGCTTTCTGCAAGGGACTTTGTCCACTGTCCTCTGCTCTGGCTTCCTCTGACACTGCAGGGGATGAAGGACAAGCCAAGCTGCTGGCACACTGCTGTCTCCAGCCTGGCTTCACCTGGCTCTGCTGCCTGGAGCATTCTTGCCGCTGGTGTCTGAGCACTGATGGGTGTTTGGGTGTAGGCAGGGCTCTTGCAACTGCCAGCTCACCCCAAAGTCTCTGGGGGAGGTTTTTTTTTTGTGCCAGCAACATTGGTTTGTATGAGCCACCTCCTCCCCAGAACATCCCCAGGTCCAGGGCTTGTGCCAGTAGGAGGAGGGTGAGCTGTAAAGTCTGTGTTCTCCTGACCATACCAGTGGTACCCATGTCTTGCGTCTGTGCTCAGCTTCCATGGGGTGGGACCTCCCTCCTGTCTGGCTCTTGAGGGTTGGGGAACAAGCCCCCTGCACCATGGGAGGACACAGCAGGGTTATCAGTCCACCTGGAGTGGGGTCCTGGAGGAGGCTGAGTAATGGAGCAGAGCTGCCTGTTCCACCAGATGCCTGGGGATTAGTGCAGCCAGAAGCATCTCTGGGGATGTGATTTAGAACGTGTGTGTCTACCTGGGGCTTGTGTTTCCCTTTGTTCCAGCAGAGCTGTGCTGGGGAGTGCAGTAGGCATTGCCAAGGCTGCTTGCAGTAAAGAAAGGGCAAGAAGAGCAGGGAAAATGCAGCAAGGCTCTTCTGCTGCACCAAGCTCAGCGATGGGCACAGCAAATAAGGCTGCATGGTTTGCAGCTCCCGTGGGAGGGAGGCTGAGAGCAGAGCTCCTCTGCTCTGCCCTGGCAGGGAGGGAGGACAACATTATCTGCCCGGTACCCAGATGCGCTGTGGGATTAAGCGTAGCTGGTGTGGGTTTGTTAGCACCATAATAAAATGGATTTTCTTGCTCGTGTGCGATCACAGGGACTGAAACACTGCTGGAGCAGCAGCATTTTCCTAGCTCCCTGCATGCAGCTGACACGTTTCCGACATTCTGTATTGGTTTGTGATCCCCGAGGAGTGGCTGTGCCTGGCATACCCGGCATTTTCCACAGAGGGGCTGTTGGATCTGGGCACTTAATGCTTTATTTTAACTTCTGTTAGGGCTTTGGAGGAGGGAGAGATAGGAAGAAAGGCTAAGGGGAGAAGTGATGGAAATCTCAGCTGGCTGTAGGAGAGATGGAGAAGCAGATTGTAGTGTAGAAGTCTTTGATTGACCACAGTACCATTTTGTGGCATTTTTTCCCCTCTCCAGATAAAGCTGCACCGTGACATCCATGCCATTAAACAGGCCATGTTCAAAAGAGAAAATTGCTGCTATTTTCCCCCTTTACTGCCATAAAAAATTGATCCCACGTAGCATCCTTATTTCAAACGCTGCTAAAAAAACCCAACAAAATTCTCATTTTGGTTTCTGACAGCTGCATAAAGCATGTTTTAAATAAAGGGGATGTGAAACATATAAAAAAAAAAAACCTCGGCCCTCCCTGTCCCCTGAAGTTTTGCTCTAGAAAGGTGTCCTTATTTTGAGGAGTGGGGAGAGTGAGTGGAAGTGTGTCAGTGTGGGATGGGATTTGGTTTCTCTCTTTTCTTGCAGCTGGTGATCAAAATTAAGACTTTGCTGGTAGCTGGACAACAGCTAGAGCAACAAACCCCTTTACTTACCTGAGCTGGGATGCAATACACTTCCTTCAGTAGCAGAGTGCTTTTAGGGAGTGATGGTGGGACCTCTCTCCTGCCAGGCAGGGTGGCACCCTGGGAAGGTGATGGGCAGGAGGAAAGTGAGAGAAAGACATGGGAAGCCCAAAAAGGGATTTAAATGAGTAGCAAGTCCTGGCAGGTTCCTGTGGAGGGAGGGTATGGAGCTAGGTAAGGTAAGGACTTGGGCAGCTTTGAGCCAGTGGTGATGCAGCATGAGAAGGACAGACCAGTGTGGGATAAAGAGGAATGTGGATCCGGCAGAAGGGGGCTGCAGAGAATGTGGTAACGGGAGGTTGGTTCAGGTCAGCTCTCCCTGGAGGAGTTAATGATGTTAATAAGAACCATCCCATTTAAACAAGATGCTCTTCTGAAAAGAAGATTAAGCAAAGGTAGTGTTGACAAAGCACAGGGCTGCCAGGACTCCAGTGAGCAGCAAGCTGCTGCTCCACCTGCTCTCCAGCTTATCTGCCTCTGCTCTTTTCCTGATTAACAACCAGTCTCCTGCAGCCTCTGGGCATGGGCACAACCGGGCCACCAGTGCCTGTCCCAACAGCAGAGATAGGTGCCATGCTGTAAAGCCAGTGAGGGTTTCCAGATGGAGGGTGGCCCTGTGCTCGTCGCCTGACTTGGCTGGCTGTCCCAAAGGTCTGTGATTAGTGGAAATGATTTCTGGGAGAAGTGTATGGGTGTGGTACAAGGTATCCCCGATTATGTTAGGTGGGATGAGGCTTGGTAGAAGACTGGAGAGGCAAGGTGGCAGCACAACAGGCTGTTTGAGCTGCACAGGTTGTAAATGGTATCATCTAAGAAAGAGCAGTATTGCTGCACTCTGCATGCCCAGCCTGCTCCCACCAAGTGAACAGGCCAATCAGTGGGGCCATCAGATGTGCCACCAGACCCTCCCCGTGTCTTCTCCCTCCTCACATTGACATCTGTTTGCCTTTTGTGTCCAGTAGGCCTCTGAATTATGAAGCTCTTTCCTCCACTGGTATCTTAAGGACATGATGAAGAGTTAGATGAGCTCTCCATAAACAGCTCTGCCATTAAAAACCTTCAGCTCCTGTTTTAATGTTAGCAGGATTAGCCATCTGCAGAAGTATAGGCTTAAGACTTGGCGGTAGGCTTTGCCCTGGTAATATGTCTCTATTTTCTCAGGCTTGATTTCTTCAGTCAGCCTGGCTCTGAGTGCAATAAATTTTACTCTTCTTTACACCTCAGCTGATGGCTTGTTCTTTGGAGCCTGTGTCCTTGACTAGCCAGAGACGCTTCAAAGCGAAATTTTGTGCTTGCCTACCCTGAAACCAATGAGGACCTCAGAGGAAGGACCAAGATGGGTGTGACTATTAGGGTTTGAAGCACGTTACTGGTGCAATTCTCCAGTCTCCAAATTAATCTTATTTTTGATTTATGGCCTGGACTCAAAAGGGGACATGCTAGTCAAATCTATTGGGGTGCTACATGCATTATGCAGGTAGAAGGGGGTCATGCTGTCACCAAGGAGCTGCATGACCTTGAGGACTGGGCAAACATAAAGACGATGGGATGGAAGGGTGACACAGTGCAGAAGGATAACACGGTGCATGGGTGAGCACAAGAGCTTCTGAAAAGGTGGGATTGACCAGCTAGAATGTCTGAGCTCTGATTGTTGGTTGTAGGGTGACCATGAATTGTTGTTATGATGTGCTCATGGAAAAAGTACATGGGATCTAGGGGAGCTCTTAGGAGAGCCCTACACAGCAAGACAGGTTGTCAAAATGCCATCCCACAGGGCTCTGCTGAACTGTGGTTGTGCGTAGTGTGCTGTCCTGGGAGCCCCAGCAGCCTGGGAGCAACTACCTGTCCCCTTTAGCCATCCCTACAATAGGGTGGCAGCTTTCAGGGAGGGGAGAGGTGGGGCCTGACAGGGGTACCTGTCCCTGCTTCATCTGGGGCATCTGCCTGTGAGCATGAGCAGAGCCCAAAGGTTGGGGGGGAATGCAGTTCTTGTAAATACAGTAAGGGGGTAAATGTGCAGAGGAAGAAAGGTTGTGCAAGCTCACATACGGCATCAGCCCTGTAGTAAATGAGAAATTTTCAGTGGATGGCTCTGCTCTGCAAACTTCAAGGTTTCTAACCACTAGATGAAGCTGATTCTGTGTAATCTCCCTACCAGCGGACACAGAGGCAATCAGCCGACCTGTCTTCAGGCATGTTCATTATCAATTTCCAAAGGGGTTGTCACCAAGTGGGTGCCTGTGGCTGGTGACCTAGGGGCACCTCTCAGGCAACCGTGCCTCCAGCCACCCGAGAGCAGAGCTGATGTGTGCTCCTGCAGCATGCCAGTGCAGCTGGGGTGACGCAGTACATGGCCTGTTTGGTTTCTGGTTTTGTTGGGTTTTTTTTTTTCACTGCAATATAAACCCAGTGTGTCTTTAAGGCCATGCATATGTAGGGGGATTTGCTGATGGCTCATCTTTCTTGCAGGCTTTTTCAGCTGAATGTCAGTTTATTGCTTTTGCAAATTGTCTTGTGCCTAACCAGAACCGGCTGCCTCAGCAGAGGGCTTTGCCAACAACGTACTCTATAAAAGGGTTATTAGGATAACAAGAAAGAAAACGGAAACCTTTGCAGAATCATAACAGTATAGTGTAGCACACACACCCCTCTAACCCCCTCTCTCCCAGTTTATTACCCTTGAATGCTTCTGAGATGGACTTGAAACCATTGTGCTGCTGAATATGAACAGCAAGGTTAAAGTACCCTAGACAGGAGGTAACTCTTCAGCAATTATCTGGTCAATGGCAGAGCACCAATCTGTAGCTTGGAGTAAACATCATCAGGAAAATATGCACAGTTTGCAAATTAAAAAGCAATTGCATTGTCTCAACCCAAGCCAGAAGCCTTCTGGTATGATTAGGGTCTCACCAGTGGAGCCGGCCAGAGCATCCTTTGGGTATCTGACATCAATTCTTCATCACAGGAGCCAGTTACTTTATAGTTCTGTTCTATCTGCACTATTTTTGTACCTGTCTGGAGGAGCATGGTTTATCAGATGTTTTTGTTTTCCAGAAAAGCACAGATTTCACCATTAAAAGGAGAGAGGGCAGAATAAGGCAGGGAGAAGCCAAGGTAGCCTGTTGTGATACTTTTGAAATGATGCTGTGTTTTTCTAAGCTTTATAGAGGGGGAAAGATTAAGCGACATGTTCTGGTTGACACACTGCAGATTTGGCTTGTTTGTTGTTTTTCTAACTTTAGGGTCAACTTCTATAATAAAAAAACATTACTGGTGCTGCTCTTCTCATCACAGCTTGTTCTCTACCTGTTGTGCCTTACAGCATGCTCTGCAAGCGTGGAGTTGTTCTCTCTAGTTTGAAACCAGCTGAGACAGACAGAGATTAAATAACTTGACAAAAGTCACTGAAAGCCTGAGCAGAGCTTGTGTCCTTGAGCCCCAAAGTAGCAAAAGGCTGGAGTCAGCTGCCTTTTCCAATTGCTTGTTTTCCTCAGGGCTCAAAAAACTTCATTGCTAATTCTGGGCTACATGCTTAAGTGCTGCGCTAAGACTTTTGGAGGATATCATGATCTAGAAGGGATTTACATGAGGACAGGTTGCATGGTTGGACCCAGAGATACATAGGGCAATTAGGTGTGAGAGTACAACACCATAACCAGCTCACTCCAGATTCCCAGAAGTTCTGTAGGTGACTCTGCTATTCTGCTTTCATTTAAAACTAGGCCTTTTGGTGGAAAGTCAACAGAAATCACCTCTTCAGCTCCTCACTGTAGGACAGCCTGAGCTCTCTGAAGCAGAAGGGCTTCCATCCTGGCAGAGACAGGACACCACCTCGTGTTAACTTCTGCTAGTTCCTGCTTTTACTTTCCCAGCCCCATTGTTTGGACTGCTCATTTCCATCTTTCACTGTCCCCATTCACTGAGCTCTTTCTTTTCCTTCCTTGCTGTTTTCCCTCTTTCCCCATGGTCAGGCAAAGTGCTATTGAGTTCTAAGTGGAAGGCAGAGCCAGCACAGGTACCTGGCATCAGTGGATGGGTGTGACAATGGGTCTGAGGGGATAGGATGCCTTGCCCCACATACTGCCAGTGTCTGGCACGTCCCCTGCTCCAGTGGTACCTGTGAGACTGGATGCCACCTGGGACAGAGCTCAGTTCCCTTCAGAGCACCTTTTGCCAGCACAGCTCAAACAGCAGCTTCCTAAAATGGGGGGTTAGCACCCATGTCCCTGTCCTCTTGGGAGCCTGCAAAAGCTGCCTTCTGTCAGCTCCAATGTCCTGTTCCCATAGCAATGCTTCCTCTCCACTGCTTGTGACCAGTGAAACATGTGACAAGACTCCAACATTGTCCTTGATGCTGCTGGTCTGTGACAGGCAGGGCAGGGATGGCAGCACCAGACACTCTCCAACGTCCTTTGCCAGATCACCTGCTAAATTGGCTCTGGTGGTGGGAACACCCACTTGAGCATTTCTTTTTTGAGATGACAAATGACCTAGCAGCCAGTACATGAATAGGTGTTGGTGGGAAGAGGCTGTGCTTAGTCCCCAGGGCCGAGCTGCCTGGAGCTTCCAGGGCTCCTCACTCCAGATCTCTGCTTCAGTGGGTCTGGACCATGCATATGGTGGTAGCCTCTTGGGTGTGTGACTGAAACATGGCATAGGACTGATGCTGGCACCTTCCCAGCGAGTTCAACCACAGGAGGAGCTCCAGGGAGGTGTCTTGTTGGGGTACTAAAGCTTCCAGAGGAGGCACCTGCCCTGGGCACATTATTTGCTGCACAGTTTCTCTGCTCTAATGAGCATTCCTCCTTTTTATAAATATTATTTTAAAGTGGAGAAAAAGACCTGGTGCCTTTGGGCACCCTTGTGGTCCCAGGAGGTATGTGAGCATCCATGGCTGCACCAGGTAAGGATAAGCAGCTCAGCTCCACTTAAGCTGGGAATCAACAGGGCATTAATTCGTGTTAGGGGAAACACATGCTGCAAAGGGAGGGTTCACTCTTGTCCTGGAGGTAGAGTGACCACAAATGGGACATGGTGGGCCACTGACAGATGCTTCTTATGGGTCACCCTTCAGCACTTGGCCACAAGTGGCCATCAGAAGCTGGCAAGAGGACTGCTGGTGTCTAGGGAGAGGGATCGGGAGATGGGAGTGGTTCATTGTTGGGTTCCAGCTTGTTCACGGGAGCACAGGAAGATGACTCCATTCAGAACTGGCCCCCACTGGTGCTCTGCCTCGAGCAATGCTTCGTGTTTACAGGGCATTTTTTTTCTGCAAGGGTTTTTAAAGCGATTCCTACCTTCTGCTTGGTCTTTTTAAGCTACAAGCCAAATGCATTCCCACTGACACCAGCGCACTTGCACGGATGTCGTTGGGATGGCTTGTGCTCCTATCCTGCCAAGGAAGATGGCTCCACTGAGCTTGGTGGAGCTGTGCCCAGAGAGGAGGGTCACCACACTGACACCTGGTGGTACTTAGGGCTGTGTCCTGCTTCTCTAGAAATGGGTTTGATGAAGGGGATTTCTTCCTTTCCCTCTCTTAAAATTGCCTTTTAGAGACTGTAAAATGAAAAGCAGATCTGAGAGAGGCTGTTGTCAGTTAGACCTGGTGCAAAGGCACCTGGAGACAGAGGTGATAGACACAGGAAGCTGCCTGGTCACCCCTGCAGCCTCCCTGGAGCAGCCAGCTGCGCACAGAGAACTGCTCAGAGTTTGCTTTACCTGCCAGGATCAATCACAGCACAGCAGAAGTCACACAAGTGACCTTGGTGGGGATAGAGCCTGCCTGCCTGGCTGCATTGGCACTGCTGCTCCAACCAGCGAGGTTGGTCCCAGGGAGCTGCCTCCCAGAATCCTCTGACTCCTGTGACCCAAGGTGTCACGTCCCACAGGGCTGAGTGTACCTTGAAACTGTCCCAGCTCAGTGGGGAGCTAGGAGACGGGGGCAGGGTGTGCCCAGCCTCTGGGATGGGAACAGTGTCTGAGGTGCTGGGACATTGCCTCCAGACCAGTTGTGGATGTAAGTGAGCCAGTGAAAGGTTTGGGAAAGACTATTATTTTCCCATGGGTATTATATCTAAACCTGTAGTGGAGTTGGAAGAAAATGATACTATGATTTTTTTATTTTTTTTTTCTTTCCTATGTGTTTTGTGCTGATTCTGTGCATACAGAGCAGGACCTGAAACCAGCTGGGTGCTGCTCCCCTTTCCTGTTTCACCTTTTTTTACCTTCTGGGCAGAGGATGTAAAATAAAAATGTTGCTTGTTTTTCTCTGAAAAACTCTTGACATTTTTTCCCTGTAGCTCTTATACCAGAGCTATCCTTTCACTCTGAGTTTGTTGGAGGAAATCAGTTAGATTGGGTGTCTTGGTGTTATAAGTCTCTACTCTCCCTCCCTCCCTGTTGTTTCTTGTTTCTTCTCACTGTTCTTTCCATACCTTACCTCTCCTCTCAGCCCTCCCTAATGATGTCTGAAGCCATTTGGATGTGGGCAGTGTAGTCCATCCCACATCTTGCCTTGAATGTATCCCAGCCCAGCAAGTCGTGGTTTTGAACAAGAGGGGGTGCAGGCATCATCTTTCCATGTTCATTCTTAAATGGCAAATGGGTCACCATCCATTAATCATGCAACACATCTGAAAAAAAGCAGAAGAGAAAAGGAAAGCCAACAAGAGTGATGGTGAGTTTTGGTTTATTGAAGGCATAACCTGATTCTGCTTGCCTGGCTTTGATGCTGCATCAAGCACCAGCTCAAACCATAGACCTACCACAGAGAAACTGCACGTGGTTGAGCTCTCATCCTCCTGTAGCTTTGTACATACATTGTCTGCTGGGGAAATGCTCCACTGTAGGAAGCAACTAGGGATGTTTACAACAAACTATATGAAAATCAGTAGACTCACTGCCAATGGGTCTCCTTCCCATGAGTGGGGGCTCCAGGAGAAGGCATCTCAGTGCTCTGCTTCTGCAGCTGCCACCTCAGTGCAGTCCTGGTGGGCAACAGGTTACCCTGGGAGAAATGATGACACCCTCGTGTTCCAGTTTATAAGGTAACAATCAGATCAGGTCAGGTTTATGATCCACCTAGCTTATTACTATTTCCATTAGTAGCTGCTAGCAGATGTTGGGAGAGAAGGATTATTACTCTCACAATGCATACTGAGCTGGCAGATTATTGAAATTTCTTTCTAATCCTAAACAGTTACTTGGGAGGTATAAATCCATGAGTGATAGCACTTACATTCCTCTGTACTTTGATCTTGGCTAGCATAACTGATGATACTCTGATTAATCTGATTTTTGTTCCTTAAAAAAACATATCGTATCCCCAGCATCTCAAGGCATCGAGTTCCACAGGGAACGGTGTTTCTTGTCAACAGATCTGAACATTTAAATAATCAAGCTCAGAACCTTTTCTCTTACATGGGGATTTATACCTCTGTATCCTTTGAAATTAATTTCTTCCTTTGAGTGAATCATATTCCCTGAATGTTTTCTGTTTGTCTCTGTCTGGGTTCTTCCCATGCTCCCAGCAGTCATGTTGCTCTTCCCTGCCCCTCATGTGCCTCTTCCCCCAACTTGTACAGCAGAACCCAGTGCAGTGTCACAGATGAGATACTCACTGATTTATAGACCTGCTTGCTGATATGACAGTTTTATTTACTGCTTGCTTCTGAGCACAGACTAGCATCTTTGGACCATCGAATGATTTGGGTTAATCTGAAGCTGCATCAGCATGTGTGATGGGTCCTAAATGTTGTTCCCCAGAATTGGTGCATTGGATGTGCTTGCCCTGAATTTCATCCATCTGTGTGCTGTTGAATTCCCTGAATGAGCTGACTCCTTCCAGAGCTACTTGCTTGTGTATCTAGCCCCATCTGATGTTTTGCCCATCCATAAAGGATTGCCATCTTTTCAGTGCTTATATATTTCCACTTAGGATGTTCCACTGCATTGGAAGACATCTTTCTCCTTTGCCTTGTGCTTTTTCCCATCTTCTTTCATTTCTGTTTCCCCAGACTGACCAGTGTTAACTGAGATCTGTGGCATGGAAGAGCATGCTTTGGGGTTGATTTGCTCTTCAGGAGACCCCAGAAGCTGAGCAATAATGCAGTTCTAGATGTCCTTGGAAGAAACATTTTACTGCAGGTTTTCTTAAGTCAAATCTCCACCCTTCCCTTCACTTGCTTTTTTTTTTTTTTTCTCCTTTCCTCCCACTTGAACAACAAAAAATTAGGACATGATGGGAAAGGTTGAAATAGATGGCAGTGGTTCTACTAGACTGCAAGCTTGGCGTGGCTCAACCTACCAAGGGGTTTGAAGGGAAGACAAATACTGACCTCATAGTGCGTGGTACAAACAAGGTGATGTAACCCCGGATCCCTCCTTGACAATGGCTGGGCCCTGGCTGATGCTGTTTCAGGGTTCAGTGCTTGGCAATGTGCTTCGAGAAGGACACAACTGAATGACAGTCAGACAGAAAAAAGGATTAGAAAGCAAGCACCCTTTTACAGATACTACAAGAAGAGGTTGGGTTTTGCTGAAGAAAGCAGATGTAAAACATGGTATTCGTCTTCAAATACATAAAAGGTTGCTGCTGCTGGGGAGGAGGCAATAAGGAACCCCTCCTGCTTCCCCACCCTTGCATAACTTAAACCCGTTGGTATTTCCCCTTGCATTCATGTCCTTTGCTACAGCTTCCATCTGCCTCTGCATGGTGTGAGCTGGGGGGGTGGTTTCACCTCTGCCCCATGCTGTCCTCCATACTTGGAAGCCCCTGGACGCAGGAGTCTTGCAGCACCCAGCAGGGCTCAGAGATCCCAAAGGTTTAAAGACCTGGACTGAAACACAAGATTTACTTGTATTTATCCTTGAAGGTCATCTTGTAGCCAGATGAGAGGGGTGTGAAAAATCTTCAGTTAGCATTGGTGGGATGAGCTCATACTTGCTGTGGTCATGCTGATGGCAGCCTGGCAGCAGCATGGTTCAGTGGCTCTTGCATTGCTCTGGATTTCAGTGTCAGTGCTGTGCTGATCACACTAAGGTGTTGATATCTAAGCTAAGGAGGTCTCCCAGGCTTCTCTCTAGGTCCCACCAAGGTTGCGGCAGCAACTGCTCAACCATGTGCTTCAACCCTAAAGTGGGACATGAATACGTCCTTATGGATGGTGTTGAATCAGCACCTCCACACTTTTTATCCTACTATAAAATCTTTGAAAGATGGTGGTATCTTGAGCTAGAGATTTCTTCTGGATCCAGCATTTCAGATGCTTGCGCGCCAAATGATAAAACAACTGAGCGTCTCCTGTAGCCAGGTGAGCAGGGAGAGCAGTAGGATGCAGTATGTGCAATGGTCAGTTGGGATTGCTTTCCTTTCTGCTTCACCACTTGCCCAGCACAGCCTTCAGCAGGGCTTGGACACCAACACATCTCTGCAGCACTTATTTATATATTTTTCCTCCCCTTGCTCCTCAAAGAAATCAATTCCATTCCCCAAACAATGTCGAAGGCCTTGAGGAGATATTGATCTGTGGCAGAGCTGTAGAGGGGAGCATTTGTGACACAGAGATGCTCTTTTGTAAGTAAAAGATAATTACCGGATCATGGGGACACTTGCTGAATAGGATGACATTAAATAGACATCAGGGTGAAGGGCACTGGGGCTTCTGAATGCAGCAATAGAATTGTGCTGTCCTCCCTAGCAGCTCCAGTACCTCCTCCCTGCTTCCCTTTGCCATTTCTCCTGCTCTCTACCCCAGCCCCTCCTTTTGTTCCTCCACCCCTTCCAATTTCATCTCTCCCCATGGTTCCTAGCCATCCTGTCTCCCCACGTAAATACTGCAGAACGTTGCCTCGAATCCCTTCTCACCAGCTGGGTATCCCTGCAGCAGAGTTGCACTTGGAGCCAGCTGGCTGCCATCCCCAGAACCAGAGCAGCAGAAGGGGCTACACTTCTTGCTGAGGTTTTGCTGGTGCTTTCAAACCCTGGCTTGCTTATTTAAGTGACAGTAGGGAAAACAAGACATCTGCAACAGCACTGAGCACTCTAGTGATGAACCCCATGGTGATTTTAGTAGCTTCCAGGCAAAGGGTCTTGAATAAGGCTTTGGGGACTGTCCCAGCTTCAACTAATGGTCTGTGGTAGGGGTGGCTACTGGAGGACCTAGAGCCCAGAACCTTCTGGCAGTAGGTTCCCCTTGGGAGCTGGTGGTTGACTCTCAGTATGGTGGTATTATTAATGTAAGATTGGACCACTTGTCTGCTTGTGCTGTTGCCAGGAGGTCCCAGGGGGCTGTAGGACAAGGTGTAGCCATGACAATGGGTAGGGGAGAACATGAGCAGGGCTGGGTGTGCTGGGAGGGTCAGTAACTTCTAGAGCAGAGCTGGAAAGGGACACTTAGGACCTTTGTCTCCATCCTGTGCTGTTTCCAGGACCTTGTGGGATGCTTTCATCTCCAGAGCAGCACCTGCCACTGCCATGTGGGATGGTCCAGTTCAAATCATGGATGATCTGCAGCAGACTTGTTGCCTGGGCTCTCCAAGGCATCCTCATCATCCGCCAGCTCTAGGGTGCAAGTCCCAACGTGATGGGCATTTTGGCTCAACATGTGTTCCCAGATGTCACGTTAGCAGGCAGCTCTTCTGCTTGGGCTTGATGCTGTGGGCACTCGAAGCTGCATAGGGATGTTCAGTCACAGGATTGGATGCTGGTGCAGTTCATTGATGACTGGGAGAGCTGCTGCCAACTGTGTCTCATGAATTGGCACAGCACAATGTGAAGAAAAACCCACAGCTCAAAATACTATGTCGTAATATGTCCCTTTTTATTTACACTAACATTGGTAGTATTCTCTTAATTACTTGCTGATACATTACAAACAGATTGCAGTGCATTTTGCTAGATTATTGTATTTGCTAGATTATTGTATATGTAGATTAAGAACTACCCTTGGGTCGTGTACTCTTGCAGATCTGGGAGGGAGGAGAAAGGGTCCCAACCCTTTGCAGAGGCATCAGGAGCTGCATGTCCTTCCAGCCATCACTGACTCACCAGGTTTTATCCATACAGTTCATAAAATCTGCCTCTACAGGCTGAACACCAGCATGCTCTCTGCTCACACACATTTAAAAATCCCAGAGAGGAACAATTGCTATCTTAGCGTCTGTACAGGCAAGTGATTCTGGGGCCCATCAGCCTCATGCTCTTACTCTGGAGGTTTCTTTTGATTTCAGCATGTTTCCAAACCCCCCTCTCTGGCACTACGGTTCCTCTAAAGAAGAGACACTTTCTGGCTGTTATCAGCATGCCGTAGTAGATAACCAAGCATTTTCCTTTCCTCCCAGGGTGAAAGGGCTCTGGTATCTGAGGGTGTGAGCTGATAACTGCAGCAGCTGACTCTCATTCTCCCCTTGACTTCAGCAGGCATGGACGTGACACCTCCAGCCAGGGCTGCTGCCATTATTTCTGCCTGGTTCTTGCTGCTCCTGTGCAGCACCTTTGGATTTTGAATCTTCAGATTTTGCACCTTCAAGTTTTGCCCTTTCGGGTTTTGCTTTTCTGGATATTACACCTTTGGGTTTTACACCCTTGGATCCCAGGCAGCAAGGTGTGGGGACAAGCAGGGTGTTGGAGCAGCAAGCTGTGATTTCTATGCCTCCGTCAGCTGCCAGCTCCCTCGAGCAGCCCAGTGTCTCAGTGTTATTCTCTGCCATCACCAGGCAAGAGCCGGCTTTGCAGCCTGACCAGCACCAGGCAAAACAACAGAGTAGGCAATCTTGTGACTTTA